>OZ023273.1:109703404-109878656 GCA_964007475.1 Hybos culiciformis
AGACTTTTTTAATTATTTTCTATAGAATAACTTTAATATATCAATTTTCAATTAATTTCTCTACAATGAACAGATTTTATGTTATATTATATACACTACAAGTGAGAATGAAGATTACAAAAGTTTTCAATTTCTTGATAATTAAAAATTATATTTTCACACATATGAAAAAAATAAAAATAATACCTATATAAAAAAAAAGTTTCATTAAAAACGACTTTTATTTTCTTGGTTCAATTAAAAAATAATATCATTTTTAATTTTCAATTTATGAAGTAACTCACATCTCGTTAAACTTAATTTGTTTTGTTGTGATTGGAAAAAGTTAACGATTATTATTGGAAATAAAACTCTTAATAAATGATAACAACAATTTGAAATCGGAATTTGTAGGTCTGGTTAAAAACTAACTTTTATTCCTTTCATTTATACACTTATAATTAGAGCTGCTCGAGTTGATTGAAACTTGAAGTGGAAAAAACAAACAATTTTAAAATCAAGAAATTGTTATTTTAAACATGCAGATTTGTCTCTTGTTTAATTGATATCAAAAATATTTTAATTTTAATAGGATTTAAAAATATTCAAAGGATTATGAATAGTATATTAGTTCAGTAGTATAACGGTAGAAATATGCACATTTTTAATTTAAATAAATTGTTGGATAAGCTTAGGATGAACTTTTTATATATATTTAATTTTCCACGAAAAGCTCAAATATCATTATAAAAATAATACATAATCACGTGGTATACATTTACATATTTACCTTGGCCTTGAAATACTGTGTTTAAATATAGACAAAAATATGTACATATTGTAAAATTACGTAAATATAAGTAATAAGAATGGTATTATTTATTTCTATGAATGAAAATTTCCCCTACTATTATATATGTATATATCTTAAATTGTTGAACTTATTATGAGCACGAAAATGTGGAAAGCTTTTATTTTTTTTTATAGAAAATTCTATAAATGGAAAATTGGGGTAAGAATAACAATTTCCAAATAATTTTCTGCAAATCAGTTTTGTGTTATACTGTTGCTTCACTTTCGATTTGTGTTATTGTACGAATTAGTAAAAATTAAATAAAAAGTAAATTTTTTTTGAGCAAGTTAGTAAACGCTTCAAAATTTTGATATTATAACTTAAAAGATTTTTACATAGTTAAATAAAAATCATGTTGGCAATCTTAATCGAAATTGCCTTTTAATTAATTGCAATCTTCAAAAACAAATTTACAAGGTATGTTGAGAGAGTTTATTCTTTGGTTGGTAAAAATTTATAAATATTTATTTCATAGAATTCTCAAATACACACATTTGGCATTTGTTACACATTAAAAGTAATTCTCTCAATTAGTTTTCTAATAAGCCTTTTTAATAAGCGACATCTGATGGAAATTATTATTAGACTAAAAATTGTTTTTTTTTTTGGACAACATTGTGTTTTTATTTTTGGCAAATTTCTTTTGAACTGTATAGAGATAAAAAAAAAAGTTTCTTTACGATATAAATTCACTTTTTGAATTGCTGGTACACACTTCTTTTTCTTTCTTTTTTTTTTTTGCAAAATCAAATATCCAATATAATAAATGAATTTTTAGTTCGACCTAAATGTTTGATGTGATCACATTAAATAAGCGGGCAAACGAAATAAGTGCAAAAATATTATTTAAATTTGTTTTGGAGAAAAAAGAGTTTCAATCAAAGTCAGTTTTTTTTAAAAAACAAAAAATAGATGAATAAATAAATAAATAAAATTAATTAATTTAATTAAGGTTAGTTTAAAATAAATTAAAAAAATATAAAGAAAAAAAGAAAAACGATAAAATTAAAAAAAAAAAATGACGAAGGGGTCTACTTTTTTTCGAAACGTCAAAAAAAAATTTTGTGCAGCAAAAATTTAAAAAAAATTTATGAATGAAATAAATTGTGTGTTGATAACAGTCACAATAACAAAGGACAAAAACATAAAATCAAAATAAAAAAAAAATAAAATTTTGGATTTATGAAATTTTATAATTTTTTTTTTTATATTTTTTTTTTAATAAGTCTTTCTTTATAAACATTAGTTTGTTGTTTTGAGTAAAATTTTTTCGATTTAATGAAAACTTAAAACACAATTTTGTTTTAAAAGAACCTGTCAAAAGGTTCAAAAGGTTCACATCAAAGAGTTCAATCAAATGGTTCAAAAGGTTTACATCAAAGCTTTTTAAGCTTAATTTTAAAAGAAACTATTTTTTAACTTCACTTCAACAGTTGATGACTTTAAAGAAGATTTGAGAATTATATAGCTACTCTTCGGGAGCCAAAGATATCTGTTAAAATTAAAAAAAAAAAAAAAAACCTCTTAAAAAGTTAAATCTAAGAAATTTCTTAAAACTGTTCAGCTGTTTGGAATTAAATTTTAATTATAAATTGAAGATAATAAAATTTTAAGTAGAAATGTCATTTGATAAAATAAACAGAGCATATACAAGCTCTGAAATATTGCGAACAAAAAATCTATTATTTTTTTAAATTGATGGATTCAGTAGATCGATGAAAAATTTAAATTCTCTTTAATTCTTTTGGGATTAACAAAAGTTAACTGTTGAAGAAGAATAAGCAAAAAAAATTCACATCAAATTTAAAAAAGATTGAGTTAAAATAAACTTTTTTAAAACACTTCCTTCAAAAAAAAAAAATAAAAAATGTTCTTGATTGTCTATAAAAAAGATGTCATTCGACTATAATTTATCATTTTATATGAAAAACAATTTCTCTTTTCTTTTTTCTTTTTAATTTTTGTAAAAAATAAACCCATTTTATTGAAACCTAATATAGCTTTGAAGAAATAAAAAGAATAAATCTTTGATCAACTCTTGTTTTATTAATGTTAATAATTTTTTTTTAAAAAGGATTCTTTTAAATTAAAAAAAAATCAATAACCTTCAATATTAGTTAAATTTAAGCTCAAAGAAGTTAACACTATGGATTATTATATAAAATTTATTATGTGAATTAAAAATTTTTAAATTTAGAAAGACTTTTTGATAACAACTACTTTAATTTCACAAAATTTAACATTACAACAGACTTGAGATAGAATTGAAAGTCTATGAAAATAGTTTCAATAGTAGATTTCTTTTTTGGTTCAAAATTTAAGTTATTTATTTCAATTAAAAATTTAAAGTGAGGAAGGAAAATTTAATGGAATTCACTTATAAATTTGAATTTGAATTTGAATTTTGATTATTATTTATGAAGTTTTAAGAACAAAAATAAAATCAGTTCACTTATTGATATATTTATGGCTTTAAGTTCACATTTTTGGTTCACTTAAGTGGTATAGTTGAATAATTTGGATTAAAAATTCCAATTTTTCTAGAAATAAATTTTTTAAATAAGAACTATGTCTAAATCATATAATTAAATCAATTGAAATTTTTTTAATACACCATACTTAATAGTTGAATGTACATTGTATACACATAGTTTAACACATATTAACTATATAATATCTCTGTTCATGTAAATAAAAAAATAATTAATTACGTCTAAGATCATAAAAAAAAAATATTAAATTAAAAATGATGTTTAAATTATTATTTAAAACAAAAATATTAAAAGAAAAAGTACGTTCTCATAATTAAAAAAGAATATATTTAGAAATATTGCGCTAAATTTGAAAATAAATAATTTTTTATTTATTTATGGAAACCACATTAAATTAACAGAAATTTAGAATAATTTATTTAAACAAAATAAATAAAATAAAATCCATAATTTTGGTAAGTTCTTCTAAAAAATGTTGTGGTTTTGTTAATTTACAATTCTAATATTATTTTTCAATAAATTTATCGTTACAATTTATTGTAGTTGTATGAGTTATTCCAGAATACTCACAGAACATTGGTTTTGATAAAATAAGGTGAATTTAGATATTAAATCAAGTATTTATTTTCTTATTTAATGTAAAAAAAATGAGAATATAGGTAGTTGAGATAATCTAAATCTTCATGTTCGTTTAATTATAAGTTGAATAATCCAAGATTGTGACTATTACTATTAATCCTTATAAGTCCATTTAGTACATAATGATTACGAAAGTAGGTAGACTGCTTATTTTCCAATACAAATTTATAAAATCGTTTTTAGTTGGATTACGATTACATATATTTAGAATTTCTTATGTATTATTTTCTTTCTAGACTCTCGTAAAAACGTCTATTTTCTTAGACGTCATAATGTGTGAAAAAAAACTTCACTCATCATGTTACACGCACCTTGATAATTAATTTTCCACAATTCTTTTGGCGATTTAGAACAAAAAAAATATATTTCATAATTATTTGCAATGTTTTGTAATTAAGGACAAATTTCGAACTCCTTAAATATATTTTTTTTTTGTAATTAATAAGTAATGAACTTTTATTTTTTATTAAGTCATTGGCCTTTTTTTATACGATTAAAAATTATGGGGCTTTTTATTTATATTTTTCATACGATAAAAATGAATTTAATGTGAAAACTATTTTTATCAATAAAAGAAATAACATTATTATCTATTGTACACAGTTCAAATAAATGAAAAGAAGGAAAATTGTCTTTTTTTACAGCCATAATGTGGGAAAATAATATGTCTAAGTTTTTCTTTAAGAAATATTCCATAAAAATCCATTAGTCATTTAGTTTTTATAAATTTTTATATATTAAAATAAGTGAAAACCTTATTGAAAAATAAAAGAAAATGCACGAAAAAAATATATACATATATTATCTGTAAATTTGAATAGATTTGGCAGCTGAAGAAAAATAGATGGGAATCAAATTGAAAGAAAAGAAAATTGGAATTATTTATTTTTTTTTTTACTTTTGATATTCATTGTATTTTTAAGCATTCAATATTATATTTTAGTTATAGGCTAATTCCATAACAGAAAACGAAAAAAGCTAAAAATTTTTAATCACTATTTTGATTCATTTAATAGTAATTATGAATCTTAAGTAATCAAAGTTGATTAATCTTAAATTTTTTTTTTAACAATTTCGATTATTTTCAAATTTTAAGCTTTTTAAATTTGATGTACTGGCAACCTCTAACTGGTACTAAAAATATGACGTAACTTCTAAGCAACACAAAACGAAAACATACGGTATAATATTAACCGTTATCTATTTTGACATTTTTTAATTAATAAAGTGGTGAATTAATACTTTTTTTTCAACAACATTATCTTTTACTCTAATATCGAAAATTTTATTTCTTTAATCCTTTCAAAGAGTTTAATTTAACAATAGCTTCATGCTGATATTTTGTTAAATTAGTTCTGATAATTAGAAGTTCTGTGTTTTCAGTTGAACGCTGAAAAATTTACAATTAAAAGTAATACACGAAAGTTGATATGCTGTAATACACGAAACTTTATCCGTTGTTTTGATCATTTGTTAATTGAAAAATTGTCCCATCAAAAACATATTTATGGCATATTGTAGGAGAACTGTCTTTTGTTATATAATCAAAAACTCATTTATAAAAAGTTTTAAGACAGAAGAGAAATTTTGTTTTGAAAAAAATATTAGAAATTCAAAGGCTTTTTTTATGCTGTAATACACGAATCATTTGATTGTGTGTTATTTGAAATTTTTTATCAAAGCTAACTTTTTTAACTTCAGTACTTCATTCCACAAAACCTTCTTATTATAATCCATTAAAGGAAATTAAAAAACGATTTGTTTGAACTTTTAATACCAGTTCAAAGCCGTGTATTACCATGTAAATATGCTGTAATACACGATGGAATTAGCCTATAGACAATTTCTTAGAAAAGGTGGAATTCTATATGATTCATTATTTGAAATATTTGGAATAGACAGCTAAAAGTTACTATTTTAAATATTTCGAATGTCTTTAACAAAAAACAAAAAAAAAGTTGAAATAAATAAGGAATATAAAAGGATGCCTAAATCTTAAATTTTGAGAAAAAGTAACACATAAGTATTCCAGAAAAAATAATAGAAAAAATAATTCACTCAATCAACCTATATACAAGGTCAAAAATAAATATCGCGCCTTATTTTATTGAAAATTGATTTCTTTAAGAGAAACTATAAATATATACTATAGAAACAATGTAGATTGGAAATTTACAAGTTTTATAAAAAAAAATTCAATAAATATATAAATAAAATATTAACTTCAGAATTTTATTTAAATAAAAATATAAAAGAAATAAATAATATGAAATTATTATTTGCATTCGAAAATAACTTTTACAAAGCTTGTATTTACTTATTTGTTTGCGCTTGCAGCATAATATTTGGTTTATAAATTTTCTAAAAAAAAAAAGTTAGATTTTATGCAATTGCATCAATAACCGAAGGAAAAATTTTCATATATAGGTATATGTATATTTTTTTTTGAAAATAAAAAAATATCATCGGTTTTTTTTTTTAACAGACAAATATTTTCTTTTATGAATTATTATGTTTTTAAAGTACCTATTGCAGCAAAATTATTATTATTTTTTTTTCACCATTAAAAATAAATTTTGTGCGCGGTTTCAAATTTTCTATATTAATTTCTTTTAAAAAATTTTCTCGAAAAAAAATATTGATGACTATCATGGGATGAATTCTTCTATTTCAAATGTAAAAAAAAATAAAATTATTCTTATTTTTTTTTTCTTGAAATTAATGGGTTTGTTATCAATAATACTGAATAATGCTATTGACTGCTCTTCTGCGGTATGAATAAAATTGCAATATTTATCGCAATTTATTTAAAAGGGATTTTTTTTTTTTTAATGTTATATTCTTAGTGAAAAAAAAAAAGATAAATAAGTAAGTCTGCATTTTTTATGTTTTATTTTATTTTTTTATATTTTACTTTTAGACTTAGTTTATTGTATGGAGATACAACTTTAAAAATGAATCTATGTACTGGAAAAAAAAAACTTTCTTAGGAATCAGCTGTGAAATATATAGCAGAAAGATTATAACTAAATCTGCTTTATTTCTGTGACAGTACGAGGTCAAAGTTGTATATATAATAACCAGTCCAAAATTGTTGGCAAATGAATTGTAGCAAAAGTTGATAATCAAAAATTATAGTTTTTATTTTTTTTTCTAGCGAAAAATAAATTAAAAGAAATATTTTTTTTTTTAGAAAATAATAAATTTCTGAGTTTTTTTTATCGAATATTGTCGTAATCATACCCACATGAAGGCGAGGAGATATCAATATGTATATTTTTCCTTGGTATGATGAACAGCTATTATCTTGCTAAAGCCACTCATATGAGTTCGATTTGAACTACATATGTGTATATGTAACAAGAAATATGCAGAAAAATCTAGTACGTTTAGTATCTTTATCTACTGCCAATTTGAGAACAAAAATCAATAATAAAAATTTAATCTTAAGTTAGACATTTAGTATCTACTACCAATTATAGAATAAAAATCAATAAAAAAGTCTTAAACTTAAACTCAACTTAAATTTAATAACAACAGCAATAATTACAACTATAAATTGAGTCATATAAGTCAACACTTCAAAATACAGTTTCAAAGAGACGAACATTGTGATTTATATAAGAAAATACACTTTTTTTTTTTCTCAGCAAGCATAATTCTTTTGGATATAATCACAAAAGTATATAATATCACTACCACTAGGTGATTTTTTATTTTAATATAAAATATTTGTATTTACAAGTGGGGAAGGGAATGTTAAATATATAAATATAATTAAGCTACATTTATTTTACGAATATCCTTAGAGAGATAACAAAATCATGACAGATTGGAAAAACGACGTCGACATTTTTCATTTCTATTTTACTAGCATAATACGCAAAATAATTTAATAGAAAAATTCGATAGTATTTTACATATTTACGTATAATTTAAAGTAATTATTTTAAGCAGTATTAATGTGATACGGAATTTCTTATTTTTAATTTTGTTTTCTAACATTTTAAGGCAGCTGATGTTAAATCTGAAATGCTGTTGGCACAATCTTTGAAAGAGGTTTTTTGTGTTCACATTAAAAACTATCAAATTGAATATTATTAAAAAAAAACTTGTTTTTTCATTAAAGTCCCTATACCAAATAGAGGTCACTTCACAATCCATTAAAAAACATAGTTTTTGTATAGTTATTTCAAATTTTTTAATATACATTCACAGGGTATATATATTTTAATGCCATTCACCAAACATTTTTTATATAAATAAATTATTTCGGAAGATGAATAAAATGGATATTTTTGTCTGTTTCGTGAGTAGATTTTAAAATATTTTGTGATTTTTATTATTTGATTTTGTTGAGGAAGGAATCGTGCAAAGAATTTGTTTTTATATAATCAAAATAATGTTGAAAGGTTTTCTTAAGTTTTAAAAATGTGGTAAAAGTATTATAAATATTTCTGTTTCTTTGATTTTTGGACTTTTCTTAACAAAATTGCATTAATGAAGTTTGTAAAATATTATGATGTTAGATACTCATACATATACATTATATTTTTTATTAGTGAAAATTTTTAAATTTCGTTTGATTTATTTCTGACCTTTACAATGATGAAAATAACTTAACCCAGCACTGCATGACTTAACCAATTTACATAATTTTTTTTTCAGAATGTATTTTTGCTTCGTAAACAACGTTTGTTGAGGGAAAATTTTTAATTTTCTTTCTGTATTCTGGAAAATCGAGTTTTTCATGAATACCATTTATGATATCCCATGCATTCAATATAAGGAAAAATTATTATATATGGCTTAAAATTACTATATTTAGCTTAAAAATTAACAAATATGTTATGATATTATCAAAATTCAATCAAACTTAATTTTTTTTTTGTTAAAAATTAAATTTTTATAACGAATTTCATTATCGTACTTCAGACTCTATTGTTACTGTATGTGAGCGACTACACAATATTTCAATTTCTCTCAAAATACAGTGTCAAAATACTTTGTTATTTAGAAAAACAGTATACCAAGAGAGTGTTTGTACATAAATATTTGAAGAGAGCTAAATTGGTTTTATAACAATAAAAAAAAATGTATCAGCAGTGATACACTATGCAGTCTAGGGTTTAAGGTATAGAAACTTTGACTATAATCGATGGAAAAAATGATTGCAAAATGTTAATTGAAGTTTCTTAATCTTATTGTTACAATGAGAATTTTAAAGAACTTATTTGTCATTTTTTGGTATTACGAAAATCAAAAAAATATAAATTTTCGTTATTTTAAACTATTCTTGATCTTTGATATTATTTATAAGTGATTTGCAAAAAAAAAATAACATTTTGTATCAAATTTATCTTCCTACTGACTTACTTGACCACCATAGAAATTTCCAAATTTGTTTAACATAAAATCAATTACGAAGTTTAAACTTCATTATCGTGTGTCAATTTGAAAATATTTGTGCACGAACATATAGATTACATTTTATTGTGTTTTTATTTTATTTGGGACTAAGCTTTTTTTTTTGACACAAAAAGGTTGTTTGTATTTATTTTTCACGGTTTTCATTCTATGAATATTAGAATATTGATAGAATAAAAAATAAATATTATAAGGGTATTTTTTTTATAACGACCAATTTACCTTTTTTATTGTTTTTTTTTTTTGGGAGAGGATTCGTGGCGTCTTTATTTTATATTCCCTGTCTATTTTTCAATTAAAATATATGTGTAGAAGTTAATTTATACACAAACATAGAGATATGTATATTATAATTTTTTTATATATATTTTTCTTTTTGGCTTTTTTCTGTTAAAATATTCCTCTTATAATCCTTGAAATAATTTTTAAGAAAATTGATTTTAAGAAAAAAAAAAATTTTACCCAAAAATTTTTATCCAAAAATTTTTGATCCATAATTTATTTTCATTATAAATACCTATATACATTTTATTTTTTAGATAAATCTATGGTCTATTATATTTTATTATATTGCTACGAAAGAGTTGAACGGATTAGTTGAAATTGTAAATTTTTTTGAGAATTAATGGACTAACTGGAATTAAATATTTTGATATATGTACTTTATATTTTTGATATAAAGTACTATATATGTAGATATAACTATAATCTACTATACGTACAGTATATAGTTAGAATATAGTTTCCATGGGAAAGAGTAAATATTTAAAAATTTACGCATCAAAAAAAATTATTTTTTTTTTATTTCAAAATACTAGCAGGAAAATCCTGAAAAAAGTTAAAAATATAAATATTTAATATGAACGATTAATTTGTAGATACCCTGTTTTTGATTATCCTTCCGTTTTATAAAATTTTTATATTTTAATTTTCTACGCTTTTTTATTCACTTAATTTTTGTATTTGGTTCTGAATTTTTTTTTATTATTTAAAACTAAAAATTTAGAATAATAATATCTTTTTATAAATATGATTATTGTTGAACAAAAAAGATTAAATATAAGTACTAACATATTTAAATATTTAATGGTAGTATTTAAACAATAAATTTGGGGAAGAGATTTTCTAGTTTTTCAATAATTGACTTTTCGTTCACATATAAACTTCATTTCAAAAATTCAAACCGAATTAGTGATTTTTTTCCATGTGATATTATATCGAACTTTGCTTAAAAAGAGGGGTCTATTTGTTCAAAGTTTTTTGTTTAGGATTTCAGAGTACATTTAGTTAGATATTCAGACATATGATAACTCAACAACATTAATATCATAACAATGTAATATTTACAACATAAAAATTACATGATTGAATAAGATAGCAGTATGTCTATAACAACATCGCTTCCTAAATGGTATTATTTTTATATTTTCATTACTCTTCTTTATTTTTTTTTATATAATTTTATGAAAAAAAATTATGAAATTTCTAATTTTCCTTGAAAAGGAATCAAAAGTTTTTTATGTTTTTGTTTTTGTAAATTTAACAGAAAATTAATAAATAATTTCACTGTTATTTATATCGAGGATTTTCCTAGAAAAAAAAAAAGAAGAAAATCTGATAATAAAAGAAAATGTTGAATAAAAAGATTTAATAAAAATTTGGTTAACTTTTTCAAAATAATTTAAAGTTATATATATATGTAGAAACATTTTTTTTTTATTTTCCAAATGAATTTAAAAATATAACAAAAAAAAAAAAAAAAAAATAAGAAACAATTTATGAAATATGAAAAATTTTCTTAATAAAAAACTTTTATTACAAAAATCATTATAATTATTCAGTTGGGAGAAAAAATGTTGTTTTTTTTTTTCTTGTCGGAAAATCCTTAACTTATTAGCATATAATAAAAAATAAAATTGTTTTTTTTTTTGTTTCTTTTTAATTATTATTAAACGAAGTTAAAATAAATGAAAAATTAAATTAAAATTAACAAATAAAAAAAGGGATTAATATCAAATTAACTTTTTCTTTAAAACAAAATAAGAAATATAAAAAACAATGAAAATTTTTTTAAATTAAATTTGGAAAAGAAAATAAAATTTCCTTCATACAAGTTTGATTGAATGAGTGGTAAGTATATAATGTTTTTTGTGTTATATATTTGCTTTGAAATAAATATGTGCTTGCTTTTATGTATTTATAACTTAATATGTAAATATTAACTTGGTTTTTTTATATTTTATTAAAGTAATAATAATAATATTATATTTGTAGGCCATAAACATTAATTAATTAATTTTGTAATAATTATATTTTTGTTTATATAAAGAACACATTTTTTTTAATAAAAATTTCAACTGAAATTAAAGTCGCTGGAAAATCAGCTTTAAAATATAATACCAGAAGGGTTATAAATAAAACTGCTTTATTTTATTGACAGTATGTGGCTCAAAAATTTCCATTTATTACTGTTAAAAATATAATGATTCGTCCAAAAATGTAAAGCAAATAAATAGTATAGAAAAAGTTGCTGCTCAAAAATCGTACTTTTTATTGATTTTTACTTGCAAATAATAAATTTAAAAACACATTTTTTTTTATAAAAATTAATTTCTCAAATTTTTAACTCCAATATTTTTATAATCACAAGGAACACGAAGAGAAAAGTAAAAGAACTATATTTCCTTGCTTATGAAAATCATCAACTACATATATAGTCCGATTAATAAAAAGAAATTTCCTGTGTTGTGAAACTATTTCCTTTCGAATTTAACTTTTGATTAATTTCTTTTTGTTAATGATGATAATTTTATCTAGTGTCCTTGAGAGTGATTTTATTTTGGTGTTTTATCTGTTGATTGAGGAACGTACGTATAGAACAATGCAAAGCAAATATCAATTTATTTTAATGAGAGGTGAAATATATCGGAAAAATTAAATAAATTGTTTTCTTATATTATTTTCACATTTCAGTTTTTATATTCAATTATTATATTTTCGGTAATAAGAAACATTGAGTAAATATAGCCTAATCGAAGTCATTATTATTTCTAATGGGTGTATTAATTGAGTGTTTAACAAAAATGTTTAGTTCCTATATTAATTGAAGAAATAAAACAATGAGAATTTTTGAATAATTTTCTTTTAGCACGTCATTTACATAGTGTTGATATTTTCACGTACTTTGTTTGTTTAAAAATGAGTAATAAATAATATTTGAAAAAATTTTCATGGTCAAGCCAATTAGAAAAGAAAATTTTTCCGCTTTCTGAATTTTATTAATTTTTGTTCCCATAGAAACGATTTTAAATTTCTGAACCAGTTGATAAAAGATTGGCTAAATTTAAATTTATCATATTTGAATACGGGTTTGTTTAGGCTTTAAAATTTATTTCAGTGTACGAATACTGTAATTAATAAAAATTTAAAATTTGTTTTTGTTTTTCTTTTACAAGTTATTAACTTTTTGAAACAATTTTTATCTCAATTTAATTCCTTATTAAAGTTTAATGAAGATGAAAAGTTTTCCTTATGTATCAACAAAAATAAAACAAATTTCTTAAGAAGTATTTAATTTTAATCAAAATTATTTATAGTTTTTTTTTTACTTGCTAATTAATCGTATAATTTTTTAAAATAATTTTGAAGATTATACTTAATTATAATTTATAAATAAGAAATAATACCCACAGAAATACACAGAAACTAATGTAAATATTTTTAATAATCCTATATTCATATATAATTTGAAGAAAAACTTAATTCTATAAAATTTTCCAAATGTTACACATTGAATTCAAAATTTAAAAAAATCGATAATCAACATCTTTTTTAAAGAAAATTTTCTTAAATAAAATGAAATTGTGAATGTTTACACTTCACAGATCAGTCGAACTGAAAAAAAGAAAATAGTATACCTACAACACATTCAGTATTATATTAAAAAACAATCTAAAAACATAAGATGATTTTACGAAAGATTTAATTTTTGTTCGCATATATACATATAGAAAAAATAAACATACAAATTTCTCATATCCTGAATTCTGAATAGCTTAAGATTTAATGGCATAGTTTATTTCACCAAAAACAAAACAATTAAAAATTAAATTTATTAAGTTATTAATATTAATAACATTAAATTCAAAAAAAAAAAAACAAAATATGAATTTACAAAATCAAAATAAATAAAATAATAATTACTATAGGTATGATCTAAAAAGCAAAAAAAAAAAAAATTAATAAAAAAAACATAAAACTAATAATATATTTTACTTTGGCATTTGCCCAAAGATATCTTTTAACAGCAACAATAAATAAACTATTTTTCATATTTTTGTTTTCAATATTATTGTATAGAGATATTAAATTAATGTCTTTATTTAAAAAAAAAAAATTAATTAATAATGTTTACATTTAAATATAACACCGCATCATCATAATGTATTGATGCATTATTGTGGCCTGAATAAATTTTTTTTTTTAAATAATTTCAATATTTTTACATTTTAAAAATAATAAAAAAAAAAAATTTAGCAACTAAAAATTTTCAATAAAAATTTTCATTTTGGAAATTATTATTATTATCTCAATTATTTTGTTTTCTTTTAAAGAACATACGCATAAAACTCTTACGTCAAACATACAAATATAACTGCATACATAAATCATAAAAGCTATATCATTTTCTTTTTTCTTTGAAAATTTAATTAAATTATATAGCAATTGAAAATGAAAAAAAAAATAATAATTACAAAATTGTATACATTTTGTACAGAATGACATAACAAAATAATTTATTTGGAAAGGCTCATGTCATGAATGAATTTTTTCTAGAAATATGCATAGTAGTTATATAGGTTAGTAGAGTTCAAGTTTTAAGTTTAGTTAAAATATTCAATAATATGTTATTTAAAGGACTTGTGTACAAAACTATGTTGTGATTTTTAACTTTTTAACCTTCATGTTTCACAATATATATTCTTGCATATATGAATAGAATATCAGATCTTATACCATTAAATATAATGTAGCCCACATTTAAGACATTTAAGATATTCCAGCACTACTGGAATAAGAAATTATTATAGAAAAGTATTTTCCTTTTTATATAATTTATATAAATATCTGCTGAGAGAGGGAGAGTGTTATACTGTCTTATTTATATGTGCCACCTGCAAGCACACTAAATATATATCTTAAAACTTATTTTTATGAAAATTTTAAAGTAAAAATCTCAAACAAAAAATATATTCATAAATAATATTTTAAAAATTTTTATCCAAAAATATAATATTTTGTTGGTTAAAATGCAATATTATTTTTATGTGTGTTTGTTGGTAAATCAACTTTTAAAAGTCATTTTTTATTTTTTGCATATTATGGCAAATTTTTTTTTTTAAGAAGCAAAATCATAAATTCAGAACATACCAAATATACGTAAATGTTACATGCATGATATAATAAAATATTTATAAAAAAAAAAAAAATTATAAATTATTCGTTCTATACATGAACTGATAAATATCTCGCGCAATAAATTTTTTTATTATAATTTTTTTTTATCAGTTTTTTTTGATTCAAAGAATTATTTAAAAAAAAAAAAAAATAAAAAAATTATAATTTATGGTTAATGGAAAATGTACCGAAAAAACCAACTTCGGCCATTAGTAACTTTACCAGAGTAATGCTACCACAGTAATGAATGTATATTACCTACATTTATTGATTTTTACGACAAACATTTTCTTTTTTTTTACATTATTTTCAAACTTTGAAAAAAAAAAAAAAAAAGAAAAAAATTTTTTTTTATCCTTTTTAAAATATAGATATTATCATGAAATGTAAAAAAAATGTCAAATATGTCAATATGTAATTGACATTTTTTGTCAATAACAGTTCAAAACCATAACTTGATTCTTCAAAAAAAAAAATATCCATCCAATGAAAATTTTTTTATTCGCTAATTACACCCTTCGGAAAATGTAAGAAAACATAACAATTATTATAAGGTTGTCTAGTCCTGTCTATCAAGATTTTCAATATTGTAAAGAAAATAAAAGAAAATTATTTGAATTAAAAGAGAATATTTGAAATAAATTATCTAGTTCCATTCAGCAAATAATGTTGTTCTTTTGATTTAAAAATCCATTTTCAATTAAAAGTTTTTCATGCTGATAACAAAAAAATGAAAATAAATAAACAATTTTTGTTTTTTTAAATTAAGAATTTAATAATTTTTAATGCGTAGGGGATCGTTATGTTGTATTTAGTGCTATAGAATTTAGATCACTAAATGGAGTATTATATGCGTCAATACACATGCAATCATTTAGATGCATCAGCGACGCGTACATAATGAAAAAATTTAGATGCATCAGCGTAAATAATGAAATCATTTAGCGTAAATAATGAAATCATTAGTACCTCTCACAATATTTCAATACAGCCAAATACGAAAAAAAAAGAGAAAAAATGAGAACTACGTAATTCATACACAAAAATAATATCACTAAAAGAAAGAGAAATTAAAGAATGATTAACGTGGAATATATCCCAAATTTTCTTTTATCTGTAAAAGAAAGGGAAATTAAAGAATGATTAACGTGGAATATTTCCCAAATCTTCTTTTATCTGTAAAAGAAAGGGAAATTAAAGAATGATTAACGTGGAATATTTCCCTCCATTTCTTTTATCTTTATTTTTTATTATAAATTATCTCTATATTCTCTCTTTGCAACTACCTCTCCCCTACGCATTAAAGCAGTATATTGGATATGTTAACAAAATTTGTTATAACAACTCGTTGTCTATACACACAAACACATAGACACTTGTCAATATTATATCACGAGACTCGGGTCTATGTGTTTGTGTGTATAGACACCTCGTAATTAATAACAAATTTAGTTAACATATACAATAATCTACTATTATTTAATATATATTTATTCAATAATCTCTATTTTTTTTACAGTTGATCAATTTTTCTTTTATAATAACAAATTATTATTATTTTTCATAATTTTCAGACAAAATGTTCATGTTTTGTTAATCTTTTTTTTATGTACATACATAATGTGTATTTACAAAAATTAAAGTTGTTATTGTTTATGTCTCTCCTTTCTATATTTTTATTTTTGGACTTGTCAGTCATAACAAAATATTAATTTTATCAGATAACATAAATTTTACATTAAGGTAAAAAAAAAAAATATAATATAATATAAAAAAAAGGCGTATAATCCGATGATAAGTGAATAATACTATCGATTTTTTTTTTGCATGAAAATTGTAAACAATATTGTGTGTAAACAATATTAGAACAAAGTATTATATTTTGTGATTTTATTTTGTTCTAAAATTAAAGTTGAAAAAATAGATTATATTTATTTATCTTGGAATTATTCAAAAAAAAAACATCAATTTTTTTAAAACTGAAAATATTTTTCACAATATTTTAAGTTTATTATAGAAGACCTACATATAGTGTTATACTCTGAACGTAAATCTACGAAACGGATTTTAAATGAATCTCTATGTTTTTAAAGCTTTTAAAAATAGGATATTTGTTGCAATAAAAAATTATTTTAAATTGATTATTTTGAATTGAAGTGTCCTTGTCTTGATTCATTGTACTATCTTAGGATCGCTCTGCTTTGAAGTTTTCTTAAACGTTAATCAAATTTCGAAGAACAGCAAAGCATGTAAAAAGTAATTCAACTTTCATTTTCAACGAGCTATCGTAAAAACGCTTATTTTTGGAACTGTAATTTAATAAAAAAAATATTTAGATATTACAATAATTCGTTGACAATTTAATGTTAATTACATATATTTATTTAATTACTACCTTTTTTAGAATTAAGTGATATTCGTGTAATTATTTATTTTAAAAAGTAAATTTTTATTGTACCGTATAATATAATTATTTGTTTATATGTAAATTTGAATTTGAAAATATGAATAATGATAAATATGTTAAATATGTAATTTTACTTCAATATAAAAACTTAAAATTTGTTAAACTCTAAAAATGTACTACAAAAATTGCTACTTAATAAGGATTTATTACTATTTATTAAGAATAATAGAAAATTTCGGAAAAAAATTTTAAATTCAAATAATTTTTTTTTTGCAGTAGTAAAAATTCAAGCTATTACAGAAAAAACAAATAGAATAAAAGCTATAATTACACTTCTTGGATCAAAAGTTACAACAATTAGATAGAAAAATTGTTCGGTCATTAAAACAAAAATTTATTGGTTTTTGGGGATTTTTAAAGTTTATTTTTTGGATTATTTTATGTATAATCTTAATTTATTTGTTATAAATTCAAAGTCATCATAGTTACAAGTTTTTTTGAAATAATTCTTTTCAACGGAAATAAGATTCATTGTAAATTATTCAGGGTGTTTTAGTAAAGGGTGATATAACTTCAGGAGTGTGTTCCGTGTTCAATTCTAAGGCAAAATGCATTTTTGAAAACATTTTTTTTTTTGTTCTTCAATTTCAATATTTTTCTTTTTATTTCATTGAAAAATTAATAACTTCGGAACGCTAAGTTTCGGGAATTTTGAAAAGAAACCTGCACCTGAATTATCAAAAGAGCAATCCCTTGAAGAGCACCCTTTACTGAAACACCTTTATATGATAATCTGTTACAGCCTAACACGTTAGTTTGAAAAAAATTAAACACATTTCAACAACAAATTATCTACAAGCATACTATATAAATCAAATCTGTTAAATACATAAAACTATTTTCAGACAGAACTTTGACAGCACCGTTTGTAATAGTTGAACTGTATGCAACCAAATACATAGATTAGATGTAGAATTATTGTAGAACGAACAAAAAAAAAGATTTTCATTTTCAACTTTCAAGAAGATGTCTGAGATAAAAACAGAATAAAATCCACTTGAAATAAAAAAAAAAAAATACTTCTACAAAAAGAAAAAAATTATATCTTTCCAATTTTCAGACAAACCGGATGTTGTTTTCGTAGAATTCACATAATAAAAATTTTTTATTAAAAATTATTATTTATATTACAATTTTTGTTTATTTACAAGAAGAACTAAAAAATATTCATTCGAAATTTTATTGTTTTGGTATTTTTATTCTATTTTTGGGTCAATCGACAAGTGCAAGTAAGAAACAAAAAATTCTAAGAACATTCATTTATGTAATTTTAAAAATTGAATATAAAAATTGAAAACAGTTTTCTTAACTATTATAGCAGTGGGAATTCAATTCAATTAAATAAATGTGTAAAGATAAAATTTTCTTGAAAAAAACTTTTTTAAATAAATAAATAAAGAAAAATAACATATTCTCATATGTAGATAAAAACTGAAAACTGTTGAGCTTCCAATTTCCTTTTTGTTTGTTGTACTCTTGTGTACCTCTACCAAAGAATATGTAATTTAGGTTTGGAAAAAATAATTTGATTGGTGTTTTTTTCAGCAATTTTATATGTGTTATTTTTCTATTTTTCAGTATTACAATATATAATACATATACTATATATATTTTTTTTCCAATCTATTTAAGATTCTGTACATCAATTCCAGATATTTTAATCAAATTACTTTAATATATAAGAAATTAATGTTGTATTCATATTAAATTTATTTATTTATTGATTTATGAATTTAATTTTGTATGCATAGCATGTTTACAACTATATCTAGTTCTTTTTTTTTTTTAAATGCATAGTCTCGAAAAGTAATGCTTCCATTTCGTATTTAACTCTTAACTACTAATGACATGATTGGTATTAATTTAGAAGACGTTATCATTATGAATTTTAATGAACTAGTTAGCTTCTAATATTATAAATTTAATTAAATTCAGTTGTTATCTTTTTCTTTCTAATTTTTAATTAATTTTTTTAATAGATCTCTTTGAAATACGTACTAGTACTGTAGAAGTACATAAATGAATAATGAACGAGTTAGTATAAAAACTAAACAGCTGTTCAAATAGTACATTTTTTCAATTTTTTTTCCTTTTCTAACGTGTGGTATACGTACTTAACTACATGCATATTTTTGTACTGCATATAATCAATTTTCGAACATTTTATATTTATAACTTATTTCTGTTTGATTTTAGTTTACTTTTCTTTCATTGACAATTCAAATTTAAAATAATGTGGTTTTATTTATTTTTGTTCTTTTTTTATTAGTTAATTTTTTATGGAAATTTTTTTGATATAAGCAACTATATATTTAACATTTATATGTACAAATATTATGTACATATTAAAATAACTTACAATTTCGGGTATTTTAAGACAAAACAGTGTTCACATTAAAATAACAATAACTACATATGATTGTGTATAAATAATGTGAGTGAATAGTTTAAAAATTGTTTTCGCTATTTAATTGTTTGGGTTCAGCTGAAAATTTTCCATTCACGGGGTATTTTGTAGTTAATCGGCAAATAATGTAGTTAATCGGCGAATAAAAAGAAGGTTAATAAATTGTAATAATTTTATATTACAAATTGAATGGATGTCGATTGCGAATACAATACAATTGTCAAAATTATTTGAGAGATTTTTTTTAATTTGGCTAAATAGTAAGTATATATTTTCTTAACGTTTATTTACGTTATAGAGCTTGTCTGAACCGAACTAAAATTCATTGGATATTTAATATCTTTTCCTTAACACATATATAAACAATTTATTATGTAAATTTAAAAGTTTTTATTACTATTAATTAATTCTGATAAAATCTTAATAAAGTAGTGTCGTTATTAGTTAAATTTATCTTTTATTGTATAATTTTATTTATATACCCTAACAATAATCTAGATTTCTGTTTTTGTTTTCAACTGATAAAAAATAAAAAATTAATAATAAAATTCATCCATAATTTTTTTCATACTTAGTTCGAATGTAAACAAAAAGGAAAAACATAAAAATTCTAAAATTGCTAATTTTTTTCTTTATCTAGACAAGAATTTATGTTTATTTTGTATTTGTTCATTTTTATAGACATAGAAATAGATATATAGCTAAATATTTATGTATAGTTGTCAGATAGATATTAAAAATTTATATAATAACATATAGAGAGAAAAATAAATCAATAAATTTTAAGAATAAGCTTTATTTTAACCCCTATATAAAAATGTTATTGAAGTTCACAACTGTATTACTTCCTTGGAGTTTAAAATTTTATAAAAATACATTTTATAATATAAACAATATAATAAATATTGGGAAAAAACATAAAGTTTTATGTTCGTGCTCTATAGAAAAAACTTTTTCAACATTAATTAGTTGTTTTTTTTTTTTGTATTTAAAAATTACAAAATATTGATTTATCTTTTTTGTTATACCGGAAATTAAAAGAAAAACCTTATTCAACTATTTTGGGGAAGTATATAAACCAATTTAAAAAGAAAATTAAAAATTTATAAGCTTTGATTTTAAAAATGTGAACTAATTATATAACTCTAAAAGTAATATAAAAGTTTTTTTTTTTCCAATAATCCTGTGATGTGGTTAATCATAAAATATGTATTTTTTTTTAAGTGCTAAAGCCTGTTATTCATTTTTTCTTTCCTTGTCATTGCATCTTTAATTTTATTTGATATAGTTTATCAGACAATATATATTTTGGTTATTCATCACCTCCTCTATCTGCTGAGTTAAAAAAAAACTAATATTTTTAAAAGGACTTTTTTTTTTTAATTTTATTTAAATAAAATTTATTCGTTTATCTTTTATATTTTATATTTGTTACAATTGATTTAGAAATATCTTGAAAATTATCAGTGTGCGGATCGGGTTTTTATAAGTAATTAGTTGACATTTCTCCACATATCTCAATAGCTATAATTTATATCGCTGTCAAATTGTTTTTTTTTACATATTGATATAGGTATATTTAATTTCGTCTTTTAATTTAATTAAATACACAAATAGATTGAAACAGAATATTAATTCATAACATTAATAATAATATACTGCAGATTTTTCTCAGATGAAAAGTCTACACAGGCTGATGATTAAGCCTGAAAATAAATATTGTGTATGATTTATCTAACATACAAGCAGCACATTGCCTTGAACTCGAACATCATTTAAATAAAAATTTATTTTATATGAGTATATAATTTAATCCTATTAATTTTTTTTTTTTAATACTTATGTCTACGGAGTGAAGTTAGTGTTAGGGAAAAATATAAGCTATAAGTATTTTAGATATGAAACAATAATTTATAGAATAAAAAAAAAACTCTTAATAAACGATATTACATTCAATTATTAGATTAGATGATATGCTATATGAAAATACATAATAAAAAGAAATAAGATAACAGTTTTTTTTATGGAATAAAACTACAACAAAATTTTTCCAACCTAATCTCCTACATTTAGGAAAAAATTATGATTTAACATAATATTACATATTATATGTATACATGTGTGTTGTAATCTTTATATAACTAGAGGGAAATTTTGTAATCATATAATAATGATAGAAATACTCTTTAAAGATTTAGCATTAACAGAAAACATAAATTTCATATGAGATGAGAATTATAAGTGCTGAGTGTTTGACTGGCACATAATATTAATATATACAGTTGCTTATTACAAGTTTAAAAAAGGATGTTATATTATATACATTTGGAAAAGAAAAATGTATAATTTTTATTTTGTTTTGAAAACGACATGTTTTGTTTAGTTTAGATAATGTTTTCTTTAAGAAAAAAAGCTTTTCATTGTCTCCTCTCAAGCATCATTGTTAAATATTTATTTTGTTTTCGAAGTAATATTTTGTTAACGAAAATTTCATAATAACTTGAAAAAAGGAAAAAAAAAAGAATTTGATTGAAATTAGTAAATTTTTATTCATTTATTCTACATTGGCAGTGATAATATTAACGTTCCACATAAAAAACACAACCCATAAAAACAAAGTTATAAATCCGCTTTTTATTTGATGTTTTCCAGAACTATTTTTACTCTCTCGCTATGTTTAATGTTTTCCTTCAATAATTGAAATTCCTCGACCTGAAATCCGATCGAAAGTATTCTATAATGCATTGCCACCCACTACGAGTTTAACGGATCAAGGTAAATGGGTCAATTTAGACTTCTTAAATTCCGGGAGTCGGAACAATCAATCAATCAACGCATTATGTTTATTTGAAAAGGGAAAATTATCAGACTTTTTTGTTTTGAAATGTTATGAACGTGTGCCAATTCCAGTCGGAGGTGGGAATCGAAACAATCGACCGAACACGCCAGTCATATTGGTATTTGACATACAAAAAGCAAAACTGGCCGCATGAAGACAGATTTCCAGATTGGTGTCCTTGATTTTTAACCTTGATGACTGCTATCGTCAGAGTTAATAAATAAATAATCAGATGTCGCATTTGATATCAAACATACATATATATGTTGTTGAATTATTTATATTCATAATAATCCATTTAACAAATGGTTTGATGTTATATACAAAATGTAAATGAATCTATATATTTGTACGTTCTTTTCTTCTCTACTTGTGAGTTTTAACAATTAATATGCAAATTCCTTAATTTGTTAAAATTATAAAAAAAAAAAAAACGTTTTGTTTAGTTGTCATTTTAGCCATTAAATTATGAATTTATTTTTATTAAAGTAAAATTTAACAAATCTTTTTTAAACGAAAATAAAATATATAGTCCTCATTAATTTTCGTGAATAAGAAATTTCAAGGTCTGATTATAGCAATGTGCAAAGCTTATAAGAAATTTAAACATTTTTTTATAATAACATTAATTATATTTATGACAACAGAAATTGCATATAATTCACAGTAAAATTGAACAGATAGTTTTATTTCATTACTTTTTTTTTTTTTAAATATTTATTTATAAAAATTATAAATTTAAGAATTTTTCCGAATGTCTTTAGCAAAAAAAAAATTATAAAAAATTTTTGTTTTTAATAATTTTCCGAGAAATATGTATGTACTATATACAACACAAACACTATATGTGTAGATCTATATTTATTGAAAATAAAAGCAATTTAAATTTTGTGGTTTTATTTTAATAAATTTTCATTTTTCCTAGAACTATGTATAGTACAGATATACATATGTTTCTTGTATAAATTAATATTAAATATTATTTTCTTTACCATAAATAAAGTAATATATATATAATATATATATACTACATCTTTACAACTTAAGTATGTATAAAATTTTTTGGCGCCTTAAACAATATCAATTAAATTTAGGAAATTTCATAACAATCAAAAGTGATGATGTAAATAATTTTTACATGAATATATTTATTATAAATATTATATAAATATATTATATATAATTATTAAGAAATTTAATACTTAATATTACATAAAAACAATATTTCTCTTAAATAATATTTAAATTAAAAGGCTTATAGTTATTTTATTATTATGTATTGATATTTATTTTTAAAAGCTTATTAACTCATTTCTTAGGAACTAATTAAAATTGTTTACAACTACACTAAATGGCTATACATAGTTTATTTATTTATACATGTTTCTACGTAAATATTAATTGATATTATTCTTCCATAAGTAATTATATTATTTGTTTATAATGTTCAAATTGAAAACACGAAATTCTCTAGAACTATATAGGTGTATGTTTTGTGTAAAACATTATAAATTACTTCATCTAGAAAATAATTTATAATATGTCTTATATCAGAATTCATTTCTATTGTATTTCTATTCTTATGGCGAGATATGATTGAAACCCTATTAAATCCTTTAGAAGTCCTTTTTATGTCAGTCACATTTTATATGAAAATGTTGTCCATTTGTGTAGTCCATTGTACTATTTTTTTTGTCTCTCCTGAATATACATAATATTTTCTGAAAGCATATTTTTTATTCGAATTAAAATATATCAGCTTTTATTAAATATTTATAGGTTCAATTTCCATAATTTTAAAATAAATTTTAAAGCATATATGAATTGAAAAAATTAAACATATTTTTTTCAACATTAAATATAATAATATTAAATCATAATGTTAATCTTTCATGAATAATGTTTTTTTGATAATTAACTTTAAAATAATAAATTATAGAAATTATATTGTTTGACTAAAAATTAATAATGCTTAATGATTTGGAAAATTTGAAAATAACAAATTTATTGACTATATAATTTTTTTTTTTGATAATTAAAATACTACAATAATAATTATTATTCAATTAATTTGTTATTATAAAAAGTAATTCATTTTTAAATGTTTCGATTACGTAATAATTTAAAAAAAATTATTTTGTTAAAATTTCAATTGAAATAAAAAAATATTTTAATATTTTATTGTTAATTCAATTTGAAAAAGAGGAAATTCAATAATTCTTATAGAATTAGAGTTTCAAATTGTCAATTGTTTTAATAATTATTGTTAATTTAATAGCATAATTGTTTAAATAAAATATTTGCAAAATTTAATAATTTTGTTAAATTTTATATATACCTAAAAAGTTGTTATAGGATGTAAATATATCCAAATAAATATTTCTTAAGCCAATCTTACACAAGGTTGAACCCATGGCGCCAGAAGTCAAAAATTCAAATACTTAATCCTGGAGAATAAAATTCCATAAACTTAAACTTTAAATTTTCTATTTTGGAATTTTTGAATATTTGAATGTTTATTTTGGAAGAATTTTTTTAAGAGAATTATGCCAATTAATATTTTAATTGATTAAAACCAGTTTTGAAATTTAAGTCAGACTTTTTCATGCACGCAAGATTATCTCATTAACAAGAACATTTCCGTAATATATGAGTTAATTTTTTTTTTTCAAAATTTTGAAAATAGAGATTTATAACAACCCGGTCGGCATTGTTGAAAATTCCCTAAAGTAAAAAAATTAAAATCATCCATCCCACAATATGTTTATTTTACATTATTTTAATAATTTGCTTTCATATGAATTGGAATTTTTTTATTGAATTTTTTTTATATATATCTAAGATATTAATCGCGTGAGGTTATAAATAAAATTTTTTAATTAATAAACAATTTAATAAATATAAAAAAAAAATAATTTAATTATTTTATTAAATTGTTTCCATTTATTTTATTTTGTCTGCAAAATTTGAACCCTTACATTATATGTATGTATTTAAAAAATAATGGCCTGAGCTTCAATTAATTTTATAAAAAATAACATTATACTTGTTATGAAAGAATTTTATGTACAATAATAATAAAATAAAATTTTATTAATGCAAGGACAAATCTGTTAATAACATCTTTGTATTGAAAATTCTTTAATTAAATTATTATTTTTTTATTATTATTGATTGATATATTATAATGACGATGACAATATAATATTGATATGATTAAATTGGATATTAAAAAGATTTGACATATTTGAAGTAAAAGATTTTTGAACCTAACAAAAATGTTAGTACATAATAATTAATATAGATTGATTGGTAATAAAAAATGTTTGTGAAAAAAAAAGAATTTTAAATACTATCGAAAATTGTTGTCTTGAATTAAAATTGAGTCTTATACTAATTTTATGTACATACATATTACATTTTTCAAATCCTTTTATTAAATTCCCTCAAAAATTTTTCCAAAAAATGGATAAAGTTTAGGATTTCGATATAAAAAAAATTGCTAAAAGTCTACAATAAAGTTTGGAATCAAACTATGATAAACTCAATTTTAATAAATATTGCGATAGGTCTCATTTACAGGTCAGTGATATTAATCGGAACTTAATTCCTTCGTTTATACGAATTCCCCTATTCAACTATATAATAAATATTAATTTTATCGATAAAGGTACCAAGCTCTGAAAATTTTTTTTTAAAATTGTTTAGGTTAATAAAATTTCCCAAAGTAGCAAAATCCAAAAGCTGTAATTGAAAACTTTTAAAAAAATTAGTTCTCGTTTATAGAAATTTGGGTCACTGTATTTTCAAATCATCTTAGTCATTAAATTTATAAATTCAAAAACAAAAATATGAAATCTTATAGTTATATACATATTGGAATAGTTTGGAAAATAACAATTTTATTGGATAATTAAAAATAACTTTAATTTATATATTTTGTCTTGGTGGGAGCAAAAACCACTGGCAAGTGGATTGTCCATGGATTTAGGTTCCTGTCAGACATTATTATTTGCTTTTATGCTTCGTATTATCTGAAAATTATATTAATAAATATAAATTTTATTCTATAATATAAAACCTTAATATTCTTCATAGTTTAATAGGTTAATAATTAAAAACAAACTAAAATTAATTGTACAAGAAAAAATAAATTAGCCACACATTATTACCAGAAATATCAGTTAGGCGAAATGAATTAATTAAAAATAGCACTTAAGGTTATTTTTTAAATTTGGAAAAAAAAAAAAAAAACAATGTGTAATAGAATAGTTAATAGTTTTTTTTAATCTTTAAAAAATTTTACTGTAATAATATGGAAAAACTATAGCAAAACTAGAAAAACTAATTTTCAGTATTTGTTGTAGACGTGGGTGGCAAATTAGAAACATAAAGGATAATAACTAATTTTCGAAAAAGAAGGACAGTATAAATTAATCTATTTTTACGGAATATTCATGAAAGTTTATTCAAATACTTATTGGATCTATTTAAATAAACTACTACATTACATAAATACTGTATGTTATTATATACAGCATGGGCTTCAATATTCATATTTTTAAAATCTATATTTATATTTTCACTAAGAGCTCAATTAATTCCATTATATTTTCGGTTGTAGATAATAATGTATAAAATATAAAAATTTTAATCCAATTAATTTTTTTGTCAAAAATATTCGTAATTCAAAATCGATCTCTGGAGATTAAATTTGAGATGTTCGAAATACATTTTTTATTTTTAACTATATAATAACTTATATACAGTTAACATAGTACATACTACATAAATTTTGGCCTTAAGACATAATATCTATAATCATATAATATAAAATACATAAAGCGCATTAAAGTAGAATTTACAATTTTATGTTGAAATTAGATACCAGAATACCAAGTTATATGTATCTTGTATATCTATACACAATATTTTGTGAACAAAATATGAAAATAAAATAATTTGAAAATTTTCAATTGGGTGAAAATAAAATTAATCCCAAAACTTATTATTAATCTGTTTTGTTTTATTTTGTTTTTTTTTTTTTTATTTATGTTTTCAAAAGAAAAAAAGGAAAATCGTATTGTGTGAATGTGGTTTCTTTGAAAATTTATTTTTTATATGAAATCAGATACCTATTTTTTTTATGCTGCCTTTTATTTTTTTATATAATTTTTTTGTTTTCAAATAAAAAATGTATACAAAAAAAAAAAGTAAATGAAAAATATTACCAAAAATTCAAAGAAAAATTTAATTTGTTTTGAAGATGGTTTATATTTTTATTGATTTTGATTTTATAAAAAAGAGTTCAAAAAGGTTATAAACGGTTTTTCATGGAAATTTTGTATATACGTTAAATGAGCTTTTTCACAAATTATTTTTTGTATGTGCGTTACGTATATTTCGTTGTCAATTATCCTTTTTTTTGGTTTCCTCCGGCTCCAGTGTAAATATGATGGTTATATTGTTTACGTTAATGAGATATTTTATAACTTTCATGTATTTTATGAAATTTTCAGAGAATTTTTTTGTTGAAAAGAATATATTTAAAAAATTTAAATTCTTAATTTAGTTAAAGTTCCTTAAAAAATATATCTAATGCCACTTTTCTAAAAGTGATTTGGTTTATGCAGGGACACACACCAGCATTTCTCTTTCGTTCACTTCACTTTTATGATAAATGGCCACTTTTATAAAGATATACTTTTTTTTTGCCAATTTTGCCATTTTTTATGTTCCTTCCAAAAATTGTTTGGTAGCAAAAAAATCATTAATTCATTATTTTTAGCATTTAATATTTTTTTTAACAGCCTGAGTAGAGAAAGAATCTTTGATACGGATTTAACTACTGGCGCGGATTATAATAGTTCATTCTCTGCAACATGACGGGAAAGCTGACTCCCTCTATGTAGTTAATTTTTTTTGTTTTAAAAATAAGTTTATTATTTAGTATTAAAGATATTTTTAGATATAAAAAAAAATATTATCTACAACAGGTCTATGCAAATTATATTGTAGAAAACTGGTATTTAATATAAATATTTGCCTCATTCATTATCATTAATTACAAAATAATTAAGACCAACAATATCTATAATGGTTATATTAAATATTTATAATATGTCCCACATTTTACCTCTCGACTTGTATTTTATTTAATAAGCTATTTCTAATTTTAATATCGTTTTACCACAGGATCTATAATAGAAATGGATGACTACTTGTCAAAATTTTGTATGAAAATTGTTGTTGTTGGCAAAAATTGAAAATTTGCAAACAACATCGCATTTTCTTATTGAAAAGGGAAAAACGCAAGTAACGTTATTAAATAAGCTCAACCGGGTTTTTATTCATTTATTTCCGGCTCGACATCAAGTAATCGAAATTATTTTTTATTATTATTTTGCCATCATAATTTTCAAAATTTTTAAATTTGAAGAAAAAAAAAAAAAAAATTTAGTCAAATTTAGCAAAGAAAAATCTAAAAGTGAAGGGTATCTATAATAAAAGGATGGAAGTCAAATAATGGAAAATTCATTTGTTAGACAAGTTTGATGGAATTAAGCTATGAATTAAACAATTACAGAAAATTATTTTCCCTATGTAAAGAGACCCTAATAGGTTTGGTAAGTAGCCACAGAAATAATAAAGTGATTATAATAGGCGCATCGTAACCGGCTTGTCAAAGCGGCTTACGTTTTTCCCTTTTCAGTACTATTTTTTAATTTTTTGTTTTTTTTTTTAATTTTCGAAACGGCGCACGAAGTAGTCATCCATTTCTATTATAGATCATATGCGTTTTACAAAACATTATATATTTTATTTTATTTATTGATGTAAGAATATTTAATATTTTATAATAAATTTTGACTATTTGGAATAATAATTATGGGTACTTATAAAGCAAATTTGAATATTTTTTTTAAGTTAAAATTTGGATTAATAATAATATCACTTTAAATCACTCTCCTTCACGCGTATTGAAATTGACTTGACAAAGTATAAGAAAACAGGAATAAATATTTATAGGTTTTTTTATAAGATAAATACAGTACCTTGACGGCACTTTTAAGGAAGCGTAAATATATAAATATGTTTAAAATATTAATATAAAATATACACTTACAAAATTATTTAAAAGGATCCTATATAAAATAATTGCATAATAAACTGAAATAATAAATAATGTGAAAAAAAAAATTCATAATTGCACATAAAAACTTTCTATTAATATTTTTGCACTTAAAATTCCTCAAATTAATGTTAACATTAAAAGTTTTATTATGTATTTAATAAAACAAAAAGGAAATCAAAATTTGTGTTAAGGATAATAACTCTTATCATAATTAGAACTTAAAATAATTTTATTATGTTATGGGATTTAAATGCTTTTGTTTTTTTTTTTATCAAAAAGTTTTATTTTTGTTTATAAATATATAATGAAATATTTTGTGACGCAAATTTGATAAAAAAAAAAGTTTCGAACTTTATAAAAAAGAAAATATTATATTATACGATAATATAATATACCGAACTCTGAGAATAACACTGTCGTAACTTTGAGTACATGTGTTTGAGATAATTGCATCAAACTGCCTTTTTCTATGAGAATGTACCAAAAGTGTTCTTGGCTAAATAGATAACAACGGTAAACGATTGACAGGATTCCACTAAAAAGAGGGTTAAAAATATAATATGTACAAGCGAAAATCAGGAACTTGCCATCTGAGAAGTTACGACAGTGTTATTTTCAATTGCGATACATAATATTTTTGTAGTAATCACCTAATAACAATTTTTAAGAGCTTTAATTAATTGTTTTAATATTGTTAACATATTAACTTGTACTTAAAAATAATTAACTAAATTAAATATTTATATGTTAAATCAACACTTAGTAATTGCTAATGGTTGATGTAATGAGTGTAAATTAAAATAATAATATTGTTAAATAAAACATTAATTAAAATGAATAAAAATGAAATAAAAATGAATATTCAATGATAACAATCCTTCTGGAAAACTGAATTTTTTATTAATCGAACTGCTTTGATAGTTTATTTAAAGTTCGATTTTGTATGAGCAGTATTTTCAAACTTATTATAAATATTTTGGACCCTAAAATATTATATTAAATTTTATTTTTTACATTAAATAATAAGATTGAATAATTTGTTGATCGTATGTATAATATATGTATATAATAAGAATAAGAATGTTTTAAGATATGAACTGATGTTATATATTCAATTTTCTATTTTAAAGCGACCACTGTATAATAAACTGAAGTGAGTTTATATAGTTAGGTAGAGGCTAATCATATTTCTCGACTTGTTCATTGAAATTTAGATAAATTACAAATTAGGATATTTGTATTCATTTGATTTTTTTTAATAAAATTTCCTTAATGTTTAATTTAATACGGAATATCACGTAATACGAAGAATTCTGTGCAAGCATTAATTTTATTCATACATAAAGTGTTCATCATGTACATGCGTTCAATAGATAATATACTATAATTCTATAATATAATTTATTGTTATCCATTTATCTTTCTGCACGTTTATTTTATTTAATATTTTTGTGACATTTTGTTAAAATTAATATAATTTTTTTTGGGGATTTGACACAGTTTTTGTTTTTGATGCCTATATACTTATAATTTGTTGATCCCAAAATATCCAACATAAAATTCTTAATTATTATAATAATAATCATTTTTAGTGATAAAATGTTGTGTTGCTAAAGGTTATGGCGTTATATTATCAAAACATGTTAAGTGTATTTATTATCAGTATATGCGTGGGTACATAATGTTTACGGATTGAGTGTAATATAGATAATAATTTTGTAATAATTTTGATATATATAAAACTGTGTCATAAAATAATTTTTGATTATATGGAATTAGTTCAAAATTGCTGATACTTTAATTACCAACTTAGATAGAAATATATAAAAATCAAGTATCGCATATATATTTAGGGAACTGAACAAAAATGTGAAAAATTATTAAATCTAAAAATTGGTATTTTCATACATATTAAAATATAATAAGATACTTATAAGTTTTTTGAAAGACTTGAATTTTAAATTGTACTAAATTGGGAAAAAAATCAACTTTTTTAGGCCTATACCTAAGAGATATTAAAATGATCATGAATATTTTTTATTATAATTAAAATTATTCCAGGTAGTTGGAGAAAAATTTTATAAATTCTTCAGTTAATAATAATAATATTCATAAAATTTTCAATTGCCCATGAGACTATGCAAAATTTTCTTACTTATATTATTTTACAAAATTCTTTTGACATTACAGCAAAAAATTCGCGAACAAAGTGGAGTGTTTCTTACGTCTTTAGTTCCCATAATGTGATTAAAGCATTCAATTTAAGTTGGTGAACTTGTTTTAAAATTTATCCCAAATTTCTTTAAGCTATTTTCTTTTAAACTGTAATTATTTTCTTTAAAATACTTTTATGAAAATATCAACACCAAGACGAGAAATTTTTTCAGTTTGTTTAATTTTAATATTTTACAGTCTCAAATAACATAAATACAAGCGCGGTAATTGTATATGCTTTGTTTTCCGCATATTCCATTTTGACAGTTTCTTTTAATACATAAGATATTGTTAGATAAATTTTTAATATTTATACCAAAAACTAAAAAAAAGAGCAACACTATTTTTTTGCTTAGTTCATAAATTTCTTTTCCTATTATTGTTTTGTACTTATATATTTTGTGAAATTATTTTGTATTTATATATTGTTAATGTTTTGTCATATACTTGAAACTTTTTAATATTCATATGTTTTTTAATAATTTAAATACATTTGTTTTATTTTTTTTTGTTTGTTTGATGTTGTCTTACTATATGGAATTATGCTGCATTTACGAAATGTTAATTAAGGTTAAGTACTTATTATATATATTTTTTTTTGATATAGGTACATGTATTACCAAGAAAATTTAAATAATTTTCCATTTTTTTTCACATTTGAATATACTCTTATAGACACATATTATGTAAGTATGGGCACATTATGTTTTTAAGCATATGTGCAAAAACATAATATAAAAAAAAACATAAAATCTGTCTTTGGGGGCTTGGAAAAAAAATTTCTGTTTTGTTTACATGTGTTATTTATAAACCCAAAAAAAAAAAAAACAGAGAAACGACACAAAATTTAAAATGGGAAAAATAATAATTAATGTTTAAAGAAAACTCAGTAAGAAAATAATGTAACACACCAAACAATGTCACAGTAAAATATAAATATAAATAATGTACTGAAATTTTGTATTTTAATGGAAAAATATATATTTTGTAACAAAAGAATAATATTCCATGAGAAGGAAGGGCTTAACATAATATTGTCAAATATAACATACCTTTAGAGATTTTTTGCATGACAATTGAAGATTTAATTTTTTTAATACACCCTATTTCTTAAAATCTTGATGTAAATAAAGGTTACATTGACTAGAACCATAGATTAAGAATACACAAAGATGGTTAGCTTCATACAACATTATTTTTGGAATTTTTATGTGAATATGTTAGTAAAACAAAATACAATACGTGATAATTATCAATATATGAAAATAATTTTATTTAGTTTTACTAACACCTTCACCTAATTAACAAAAAAATTGTTTTTTATTGTTTTCTTATAAAATATTTGATTGAGTAAAAAAAATCTGTATAAACAAATCTAAAAAGGGTATATGCAGTAAAATTGATAGCATTCTACATGCTAAAACTTCACTTTGAACTTTAATATTATTTTTAGATTGAAAGATTCTTTAATCTTAAAATGCGGAACATTCTAGAATTCTAGATGGTATCAGCAAAAATTCTGTGAAAAACAACTGAACTGAAGGATTATAAATATGTTTTATTATCATAACTAAACGCTTAGAAAATTTTTAAAAAAGTATTTTGCAAAATTAAAAATATTAAAGTTTCGAATAATGGTCAAAAGGAATAATTGTTAAAAAACCTGAAAGACTTTATTCTCCAGAAAATATTATTATCCTTTTACCAACAATATATTTTATCTTTTAGTTCTGCAGCATTATAGTTATGTTTTAAACTATTTCAATATATTTCTTTTATAGTTCAACCCATCCAAATAATATATGTTGAAAATTTTAAAAATGTTAATAAAACTTTTCTGAAAAAAAAAAAAAAAAAAATATAAGTACCAATATGTTTTTCTGTAGTATGCATATACATTGCTGAGGTAAAATGACTGAGCACGATATTAAAAGTATACTTATATAATTACGTTATTTGTTGAAAAACAAAAGGTACCTATATATTTTTTATCTTCAACGATGAGTTAGTTTACAATAAAATATAGAATGAATTAAGAATTATATTTTTCATTCTATTTTGTTATCCTGTCTGCTATGAAAATAATTGTTAGATATAAACTTTAATATTTCATCGAACAAAGACAGGGATAAGTAATTTCCGGTGAACAACCAAAAAATTATTATTATTATTTTTTTTTTAAATTTAAACAACGAAGTTATTTTTTCCTTGTTTTTAAGCATGATCTTGATAAGGGAAGGCATTAAAGTCTAAAAAAATAAAAATAAATTAAATTCACCGTAATACTTATATAATTCATGTAAGGAAATTATTTTTATTAAATCTTTCATGGTATTATCTATTTCAAAAATTTTCCATGAATTTGTTATAATACAAATAGAAGAAAATAAAGAATGAAATAATAAACTTATCTTTATAAGTTGAAAAAAACCAAATATTTAAAAAAAAAATAAACGACAAAAACCCTAAAGAATATAAAAGCGGTTTGTTGTTTTTACAGACAAAATCTACAAGTTCCTAGGGCTGCTTTCAATAAATTAAACATTGGACTAGGGCCACGAAGAACTTAAATGTTCGTTTTTTTAGGTTTGATTGAAATATAGTAAGTATATTAAGGAAGTTGTGTTTATGATAACGAGTCAGTTACAAATATCGGCAGTAAAATAGCCATTGGAGTTTTAAAAACAAGCTCAATTAGTAAAGCTTTATTAGATTCAGAAATTTTTTTTCCTTAAAACTAAGCTATATAAAAGAAATACTATATCGGTCGAGAACCCCATCCCTTACTAAAAAAAAAACTTAATAACAATATTGCTATGTAAACAAGAAAATAAAAAATGAAAGATAAAAATTTATTAATCCTTCTTTACCAGAGTCAAGGACATTTCTGAGAAGCTCATAAATAGTATAAGAAAAATAATCAAAAGTTTCATAACGAACCTTGGGAAAATAAATTGACAGTTATGTACTTTTAATGAATAAAAAGAAAATAGAAATAGTTCATACACAGAAAATAAATCTACTTTTTTTTTTTTTAAAAATGATAGGAAAATACAAAAACCTTTTATCTATAAACCCGGATATTAACTATGTATCTCTAAAAAATGCTAAAATAGGATGTATGCTTTTTAAAATCAGATAAAGTGAATATAAATTTCTTTTATATCATACTCACATCAATTAGCAGCAATTTTTTAAATGATATTGAAAATTGTAGTTACTTATATTTTATATATTTAAAACATATTCATTTAAATACATAAAACAAAAAAAGGAAAAAAATTTAAATTTATTTTTTACTTTGTAATTAAATTTTGAACATAATTATTATGGGAAGATTAAATAACCATATATAAAAATATATTAAGTACAAATCAAAGTCCAAAGAATGTTTTATTAAGGAATAAATATATTTAAAAATAATTTTCTTTTGATAATAAATTCCATAGAATTTTAAATTGCTGTGATTGTGGTCTAATAAATTTTGGTTGCATGCTCATTATTTCTTGATTTTTTTTTTTGAAATTTAAAGTTCACCTAGAATCTGTAAAATTTTCCAAGAATTACTTTGAAATAGGATATAGAAAAAAAAAAAACTCTGTGGATGGAATATTGACATGGTATTTGATGCAGAAATTTTGCGAATTTTATTTTGTTTTTTAATTTTAAAATGAAGAATTTGTAAAATATTACTCTTACTATTACTGATAATATTATACGTGCATTTTATAAATTTTTTCTGGAATATTTTTAAGTAAAAAGTATTATTTTACAATTACTAACGATTTCAACAAACCACAGTAGAAAATTGAAATAATAAAGTTATATCTAATTCTATTAATTTAGTTGAGGTAAACCATTCCTGTCTTGCCTATAATTTTGTATTTCACTCAAGAACAAGAACGGAAATACAAATGTCAAATAATATCAAAATAAATTATATTTCATTTCAGGATTTAGTTATGCGGATTCTATATGTACATAATGTAAATAAAGTTATTTAAAAATGTTTTCCGAAAAGTATATTTTATATATATTTTTAATCCTTTTTTATTTCCAAAAGATAAGGAAATGCTTTCCGGTCTTTTATAATTTATTTTTTGAATGAATGTTTGCTATTTTAAAACTATAGTATCCGTTTTTTTCTTAGTCAGTTTTTTTTTTGTTCGAAAATTGAATATTGCAAACATGAATTTTGTTATCAAATATAGTACACTCTTATTGGAATACAATTATGAATGGAAAAAAAAATTTTAACACAAGGGAATAAATAAAGTTTCCCAATTATAATTTTTCCTGCATTCGTAATCAAATTTGTTATTTGAAAAAAAGGATGATTTATTATGTAGCGAAAATAAATTTTAATTGGTAAGTGGCGGACAAGGTAAATTTGTGGAGTAAATGAAAATATTCCAATACTAATTGTATATTTAATATAGTCTTATAAATAATAAAATTCTCTTTTTTTTGATTTGGAATTGAAATTTGAGTTCGAAGAAATAAATCAAAAAAAGGGTTCTTAAATTTATTTTGTGGTAAACAAAACTGACGGAATTATCTAAGAAATTTTCAAGATTATTTTTTGAAATCAAGAAACTTTATACATGATCGTCGCGTTAATATACATTACAGCTGCTAATGTTTAAGTTTTATTCAATAAACAGGCTTTTATGAACTTATGTATATTGTTCATATGCGGTTTTAATATTTTTTTAAAACTAAGCCTTGTTTATTTATTTTGTCTGTATTTATTTTACTTGTTTTTATTTTCCTTGTATCCATTTAACTATGACTAGGTTGTTTAGCTCTGCTTTAAAAATTGTTTTTTTTTTTTGGAATTAACTAATTTTTCAAGGCTTGTCAATAATTTTGTTAATTTCAATTAAATATTTACTGTAATTTGTTTTTTATTCGTTATTTCCTCTTTTTTTTTTGTTATTTTGATCAGATTATCTAAACATGTAAAATTTTACTATTTATATTTTACATGTAACTAAGGTGAAAACTAATTAGAATTGTTCCATCAATAGTTTCTGCATTTAAGTTTAATTTAAATTTAAAATAATTTTTGAAGCGGAAATACTTTAATTTGAATACATAGATGGTGCTGTATTAGCATCGGTCTTGTAACATAGCTATTTATATACTATTAATGTAATATGTAAATACAAATATTAAAGGGTAAATGATTTTCCCTTTAAATTTTCTTCCTTTTTTTTATCTTTCAAATCGAAGGTTTCAAATAATAGTTAAGAAATTGAACATTTCGTAGACTCAATTTCAACAAAGCTGTTATTTTAAATTAATTTCAATGGTTTGATTTAGTAATAAAGTTTTGATATTTGTTTTTCTGCCATTTAATTTAGTTTTCATTAAAAAAAGCTTTCGTAAAATTAGTCTGTTCTTTATTTATTACAGCAAGGGAGACTAAGTTTTAATAAAGACGAAAATTTGTAATAAAAACCAAAGAACGTTTTAAAATATCTCAATAAATTAACTGAGTTTTAACGAGAAGTATTTAATTTTGAAAAAAATCATCTAAAATGAAATATCTACTAATAGTGCTTTTCGCAATAAGCTCAGTGAAGGTAAATATTTTATTTAAATTATAGTTTTTAAGATTTAAATTTATTCCTGCTAGATAAAAGAATCAATTCGAGCACTAAATATATTTGACTCAAATATGTTTTGGAAGATAAAGATTATACCGGGGGATGGAAATAAAGCCGCGTGAAATAAGACCACGACGGTTTTTTTTGCGGTCTTATTTCATTTTGAAAATTGAAATTAGACCGCAACAAAAATCTTCGCGGCCTTATTTAATTTTGAAAAATGAAATAAGAAAGCAACAAAAATACTCGCGGCCTTATTTCATTTTGAAAAATGAAATAAGACAGGAACAAAAAACCTATCGCGGCCTTATTTCAGGCGGCCTTATTTCACTGCGCCGATTATACCCTTTAATGTTAAATAAGTAAATATACTAGCTCCTTTCTTTTGGAGTATAAGATTTTTGAAGCCTATGGAGTACGGCACAGTTAATGAAAAAATATTTAGATATTCCTTTACTTTTAATTTCTTTTAATTCGAATCCCTTTTGGGAAGGTAACAAGCAATATATTTATTTTGAGATAGATTAATGACTTGGATTATAAAAAATTCCTAATCAGCAGTGGCTTCTAAATATTATTTAATTTCAGGCGGGTACAAAACCGATTTTTGGCATTGATCTTTTCGGTGGTGGTGATGCTAGTAAAAATATTGGTAATAATTCTGCAACGCTTTCAAATAGTTCTAGTCCAATAATAGGAATATTTGACGGCATTAATAACTTGTTTAATAACACTGTGGGGTCAACTGGATTAGTGTCCACAAACAATCCATTAGGCGTCTTATTTAACAACAATCCCGGTTCTAATGGATTATTCGATTCGATCAACAATTTGTTTGGAGGAGGTGCTACAAATGGTTTAAATTTGCCCCAAATGGCAAATGATTTATTAAAACTAATCAGAACAACAATATGCAAAGTTGTGGTTTGGGTTTGTGATAACGTTAAAAAAGGTTTTAATCAAGTTATGCAAACTGGGCAAAAAATTCCAGAAATAAATCAGATTATTCAACTAGCACAGAGGTTAATGGGTCCAATCAATTTGGCAGCATTGACTGCAGCTTATAATGCTGCTATTAACAGTGGAACACAAATATGTCAATTCTGTGTAATGAATCAAAATTAATGTACTGCTCCATAATGCTAGTATTTCTTTAAAAATAATAATTATGATGTATGTATAACAATTCAAAAATAAATAAAATGAATGAATAACAATATAAAATTTTCATTTTATTTAATTTATATAAAATTTTAACCATCACTAACGAAAACGTCAATTCTCCAAAAAAAAGGTTTTGTAAATAATATTACAAAAATTTTCTTTTTAATATTATTATAAACGATAATAAAAACTATAGGAATATAATAAATTCAGAATTCAAATAAATTTTAAACATAATATATAAGTGATGTATTAATATTGAATTATGACATAAAAATGTAGATTAAATTTATCAATTTTTCACATAAAATTGTGAAACTGTATCTTTGTTGAAAATATGTGTTACAGATCATTTCGAGCTATCTTTTCGAAATTTAAGAATATCGACATCTGAATAAAAATTACTGGTTTTATCAATTGGACAAAAAGGATCTACATGTATTGCTACACAGATTTCAACCCAGAGTCGTGACCTTACTTTAAATTTTTTTTTTGATATGAATTTGGGTGCGAATTGTTTTTAGACCTTCACGATATTTGGTGGAACTCAACACTTTAAACGATTTTGATTTATATTAATAACTGATTTCTTCATAACTGATGCCTCAATACAATCTGGGTGCATTTACGATGTACATATAATGCGTACATTTTGCGTAAAAAGAATTTTTATTTAAAAATAGAAATTGGTTTATTAAGGCCAATTTGCGTGGAATTTTTTGTTATATTTTTATTCTATGTAGTATCCTATTACATTTTAGATTGATGCTGGATTTTTGTGGGGCAGCAATAATAATGTCAATCAGAACAACAATATCTTCTCATTTCTCGCCCCACCTAAGGATTCTACAACTGAAAATATTGTTAGTTCATCTCCCACAAAGGCACCGACAATAAATTTTTTTAACAGTATCAGTAATATTTTTAATAATAATGCTTTCACTAGTACAGAAGTACAGGATGCTACGAATGAAAATTTAAGTTCCACAACATCTATATTAAAAACAACAACTTCAACGAAAAAACCAATATTTGATTTGTTTAATATTTTTAATAATAATGCTTTCACTACTACAGAAATACAAGCTGCTACCAATGAAAACTTAAGTCCCACAACATCTACACTAAAAGCATCAACTTCAACGATAAAACCTGTATTTAATTTTAATAATAATGCTTTCACTACTACAGGAATACAAGCTGCTACGAATGAAAACTTAAGTCCCACAACATCTACACTAAAAGAATCAACTTCAACGATAAAACCTATGTTTGATTTGTTCAATATTTTTAATAATAATGCCGTCACTACTACAGGAATACAAGCTGCTACGAATGAAAACTTAAGTCCCACAACATCTACATTAAAAACAACAACTTCAACGAAAAAACCAATATTTGATTTGTTCAATATTTTTAATAATAATGCTTTCACTAGTACAGAAATACCAGATGCTACGAATGAAAACTTAAGTTCCACAACATCTATATTAAAAACAACAACTTCAACGAAAAATCCAATATCTGATTTTTTTAATAATATTTTTAATAATAATGCTTTCACTACTACAGAACCACAAGCTACTACCAATGAAAACTTAAGTCCCACAGCATCTACACTAATAGCATCAACTTCAACGATAAAACCTATATTTGATTTGTTCAATATTTTTAATAATAATGCTGTCACTACTACAGAAATACAAGCTGCTACCAATGAAAACTTAAGTCCCACAACATCTATATTAAAAACAACAACTTCAACGAAAAAACCAATATTTGATTTGTTCAATATTTTTAATAATAATGCTTTCACTAGTACAGAAATACCAGATGCTACGAATGAAAACTTAAGTCCCACAACATCTACACTAAAAGCATCAACTTCAACGATAAAACCTGTATTTGATTTGTTCAATATTTTTAATAATAATGCTGTCATTACTACAGAAATACCAGATGCTACGAATGAAAACTTAAGTTCCACAACATCTATATTAAAAACAACAACTTCAACGAAAAATCCAATATCTGATTTTTTTAATAATATTTTTAATAATAATGCCGTCACTACTACAGGAATAGAAGCTGTTACGAATGAAAACTTAAGTCCCACAACATCTACACCAAAAGCATCAACTTCATCGATAAAACCTATATTTGATTTGTTCAATATTTTTAATAATAATGCTGTTACTACTACAGAAATACCAGATGCTACGAATGAAAACTTAAGTTCCACAACATCTATATTAAAAACAACAACTTCAATGAAAAATCCAATATCTGATTTTTTTAATAATATTTTTAATAATAATGCCGTCACTACTACAGGAATAGAAGCTGCTACGAATGAAAACTTAAGTCCCACAACATCTACACTAAAAGCATCAACTTCAACGATAAAACCTATATTTGATTTGTTCAATATTTTTAATAATAATGCTGTCACTACTACAGAAATACAAGCTGCTACCAATGAAAACTTAAGTCCCACAACATCTATATTAAAAACAACAACTTCAACGAAAAAACCAATATTTGATTTGTTCAATATTTTTAATAATAATGCTTTCACTAGTACAGAAATACCAGATGCTACCAATGAAAACTTAAGTCCCACAACATCTTTATTAAAAACAACAACTTCAACGAAAAAACCAATATTTGATTTGTTCAATATTTTTAATAATAATGCTGTCACTACTACAGAAATACCATATGCTACGAATGAAAACTTAAGTTCCACAACATCTATATTAAAAACAACAACTTCAACGAAAAATCCAATATCTGATTTTTTTAATAATATTTTTAATAATAATGCCGTCACTACTACAGGAATAGAAGCTGCTACGAATGAAAACTTAAGTCCCACAACATCTACACTAAAAGAATCAACTTCAACGATAAAACCTGTATTTGATTTGTTCAATATTTTTAATAATAATGCTGTCACTTCTACAAAAATACTAGATGCTACGAATGAAAACTTAAGTTCCACAACACCTTTATTAAAAACAACAACTTCAACGAAGAAACCAATATTTGATTTGTTTAGTATTTTTAATACTAATGCTTTTACTAGTACAGAAATACCAGATGCTACGAAAGAAAACTTAAGTTCCACAACATCTATATTAAAAACAACAACTTCAACGAAAAAACCAATATTTGATTTGTTTAATATTTTTAATAATAATGCTTTCAGTACTACAGAAGTACAAGCTGCTACGAATGAAATTTTAAGTTCCACAATATCAACACCAAAAACAACAACTTCAACGAAAAAACCTATATTTGATTTGTTCAATAATATTTTTAATAATAATGCTGTCACTCCCACAACATCTAAATTAATGCCTACAATTCCAATGAAAAAATCAATATTTGATATCATTATCACTAATTTGCTGAACGGAATAAAAAATGCCTTTTGCAATATGCTTGTTTGGATTTACGAAAGATTAGAAAACTTAGGATTTTCACAGTTTATAATTAATAATTTTAAAGAATTTCAAAAATTTTTAGATCCTTTTAATATTTTAAAATTAGATGTGTTTTTAAGTAAAAATTGGGGTTATCTTACAAATAGTTATCAAAATTGCAAAATAATTTTATTATTGTAAATTGTAACCATTTAAGTATACACATATGTACATACGCTAAAATAATAAAGTTCATTATGTAAATTACAAAGATATAATTAAATTTCTACTTTTAATCACTTACGCAGAGATTACATTGGATAGTAAGCTATTCTTCCAGTGGATCATTGTGATCAGTATCATTGTGTTAGTATACGATATTTATATTTTCTATTTTATGCATATGAATAATTTTAATACTATGGCCGAATGGTAGAGTGGTGAATTGAAATGCTAAAGACCGATGCTGAAATCCCAAAGGGGGCATAAGAAAAATAAAATGAGAAATTAGTAAAACAAAAAAATAAATAAATTTAAAAGAAATAAATAAATAAACAAAAATTTTTTATCTCTCCTTTAAAAAAACTTTGTAAAACCGTCATTGGACAGTTTTTGTTGCATGAAATATTTGCTGTTATGCATTTTTACTGATTTTACTACGTTTTTTATTTCAGTGCACTATCATGATTTTAATTAAAATTTTCAATCAAATTTTAAATTTTTTATAATATAAAAATTATTTATATATGTATATGTACATAGTATACAATTCTTTTATTTTTCATATTTCCTTTTTTAATTTTTATAAATTTTCCACAAATTTCCACATTTTTATTAGCTACAGAAAAAAAAAAATATAAAATTAATTATTTTTTTTAAATGTTGATTAAAATCTTAGTATGGGGTTAAAGTTATGCGTTAAAACAAATCCCTATGATTCCGAAATAAAATGTTATTGATATTTTTTATTGGAATATTTAAAAAAAATTTCTGGTCCAATTTTCATTTACAATTTTACTATGTTCTTGTAACAAGTTAATTTGTTTAGTTTTTATAATGTGTGAAATTATTTATTTGTTTTAATGGAAAATAATTTATTATTTGTTCTGTAAAGCCTTTTATTAAGGAAAAAAAATTAGGAGGTTCTGTGATTAAGTCGTAAAATTTAGGACGTGTCGGATAATTCGTATTAATTCAATAATCTTCACTTAACTATAAATATAAAAATATTATTTTTTGAATTTTAGTTATTTTATTATTATATGAATAATGATGGGTATTAACATACATAAATTTAAGTCTTTAAAGACAATTCAACTTAACCACAGACAATAAACAATTAGTCCAATTGACAATTCATCAAATTGCTAGTTCGACCAAAGTACAATTAAGGGAACAAATATTTCGTCTTTGTTCAACAACTCATCTATTAAAATTTATCTACTGGACATTGAATTAAAAAATATATGAACAAAACACAGGCGTTTTTTTTAATTTTTTTTTAATTTTATGAATTGATAAATTACTTAATGGACTAAAGGTCCAATTTATTTCACAAAAGAATCCTTCATTCAATATTAACTTACAATTTGTTTTTATTATTTTATTAATGCAAAAGATTTGTCATTATACTGATTATACCATGATTTATTATTTCTTTTATTAAAAATATTTTAGAGTTTAAACATATATTTTATTACTGCATAAAATTGAAAAATATATTTATTTAAAATCCTTTACATCATATTGAACTACTTTCTAATAGGCAAATTGTTTGCGTATTGCACGAAGTCTTTACATTGGAAGAATTGTATATTGAATGAATCGTACATTGGATGAATCGTTCAAGATGAATTGTCTGTACATTGTTCCGAAATTTCTGTTAAACGGCGATCGGAATCTAAATTTTATATTGATATTCCTTTGCTGTAAGGAAAAATTAAAGTAATATCATTTGTAAAATTTATATTTTCCGTAAAATTTTTCAAAACTAATAATCTAAATTTATTTTTTGTTAATTTTTGCTTTAATTTGGTAATAGTAGATTACAACACATGTTAAGAAAGTTTGTTATTACAACGAGTTGTGTATACACAAAAACACATGGACACGCGTCAATACTTATATCACGAGACCGAAGGTCGAGTGATATAATATTGACAAGTGTTCATGTGTTTTTGTGTACATACACAACGAGCTGTATAACAAATTTTATTAACATTTTTTATATATGTACTGTTTTAATGTGCATGTGAGAGGTAGTTGCAATCAATACCACAAAATGCAATGCAAAAAATAAACAAAAGTTCAAAATAAAGAAAGTAAATAAAATTGAAGTGTGGTAAATAAAATTGAAGTGTGTAAATAAAATATTCTTAAATAAATAATTGGGGTTTTAATATACCATTTACCGATCTAAATTTACGATTGTAAATACAACTTACCGATCACATGCACATTAAAAAAATTTAAATTAAAATCATTAAAAAACATGCTTTATGCCTTTTATATTACATTTGTTCAAAATTATTTGAAAACTTGATTAAAAATATTAATTCTTCCTATATACATCGTCCTATTCTGGATAGAATTTATTCCAAGGACATATAAAAAAAATTATTTATTTCTATAATAAATAATGGTTGTTTTAATTAAAAATATGCAAAAAAGAATATCCTCAATCATAAAATAACTAGAATTCTAATGTATATATAGGCTTATAGAACAAAAATAATAATTTAAAACTATTATTTGATTTGAATTTAAAATTAGTTCGTCACATGTAGTATTTTATGTTAATTTAGGCTATTTATTACGACAATGTGGAAGCAAAAAAAAAGTAATTTCGATAGAAATGTATACATACATATATATTGTACATATAAGAATTTATGTGGGTGAATTTAGAACGTAATTATTATTATTATTGCTAAGATTAAGATGAAGGATATCAAAAATTTAATTTGTATGAGGAAGTTAAAAGAAATAATTTCTACAGCTTATAGTAGTATTATGTTGTTTCTATATCAATATTATTGTCATGACAGGCATCATTGTTGAGCTCTTTTCTAGAAATTAAAAGAGAATGTTATTGCTGAAGAAAAATTTAAAAATAAAAAAATTGATAATGTGGGAGTCAAATAAAAATCACTCCAGTTATATTTTTTATAATTTTTTTTTTGTTAAATTAAATATATATATATATAGTATTTTGCTCATATGACCGGAAATAATGGAACAAAATAAATTACTTTAAAGCTTGAAAAATAAATTTAATCCCTAACGAATTTTAGAGATTATCTTTCTTTTGAGATAAAAAAAACCACAAGATTTCAATTAATAGGACTTTTTGTTTATTGTGAATAATGAAAAGTCTCTCTTATCCTCTGGAATGAATATCTTTACTTATATTAATTTTATAAATACTTAATGCGATTTTATGTTTTTTTTTTTGTTTTTTCGAGTTTCTTAAAATCATTTTTTGTTATTGTTATTATATTTTTATGTTTATTCTAAGATAAGGACATATTCCTTTTATTACATTGTCTTCAAAGAAAAACAAGAAGTTCTTAAAAAAAAATTTTCTTCACTTTAAAAAAAAATAAAATAAAAGAAAGAAAATCCTTGAATTAATCCATTAGAAAAAGGTATATTTCGAACGAAAATTCCGAAGTTAAGTATTTATTTTTTATTCGTGAATAATATCGTATTCATGATAATAAAAATTTTTTATAACTTTTCGACATTTTACTGGAAAAACCACTCAAAAACATATTTTTGTTTTTATATATTTTTCGACATGACACTTGTTTTTTTGTATTATTTTTATGTTCATATTATTCAATCCCGCTGCAATCACAATAAAATTGATTTCGTTGTAAATTGTTTTGTTGACAATAATACCAAAATTTTATTTAAGATACTTATAATATAATTCGGCTAATAAGATGATGTATAAGAAATTTTAATCATACTTACTACCGAAAGTTGTTATCGATTAGTTAAAGAATGAATCCCAATAAAAAAAAGATTAAATAAATTTTTTAGAATTTTAAAGTTAATTAGTTCATATTTAGATCATAAATATTACAGAAACTTTAAAACCATATTAAATTTTCTGAATCAGCTGTCTTAAATCAATAAATTGTGTGAATGTCAATCAGTAAAAAATATTATTAAATTCTTTGAAATTCTACCTCGTAATTAATTCACTTATGCTTAAAGATAAAAGAAATATGTATATTTTATGTTGTTTTAATATGGAAAATTTATTTACTTTCACTTTAAAATAAAATCTTAACCTTTTTTTTTATCTTTCAAATGGGTATATAGAATGATTTATTATAATAATTTATAATAATATGAGTATACATTATGTATCCTTATAATATATGCTATACATTACACGTATATGTTTATGAGTGTATTACATTTATGAACATTTGGTGTTCTAGGTACATATAATTATAATGTATTATGTTATGTGATTGCTTCTCGTATATAGTACATAAATGTTTATTAATTTTGCGTTTACAAATTTTTATACTTTTTTTTGCCCTAGATTATCAATATTAAACAACAAAAATATTATTATCACAGTACATTGTAACAATGTACATTTTTACAATCCTACCTTAGTTGTATACTCAATGAGAGCATAAATGTATATATAGGAACATATTATATTTTTTTATTATGATTATCCATCCGGAATATTTTTTTTATCGAATATGAGCCAATTATTATAATGTAATAAGAAAATATTTTTTCATGATTATTATTTCAATTCCACAGCTGCGGCAATGAATTTACTATTCTTAGCTGTATTGAAAATTTGTTAAATTTGATTAAATTTTATTATTAAGTGATTATTTTACATCTGCCTAAAAAAAAGAAGCTTTAGTCAATTTAAGGTTAAGCATTTCATTGCGATATTTGTTAGCCAGTCGACGTAAAACGCATAAATGACTGATTACGATAAATACAATAGCAAGAACAAGTGAGTAACCTTCAGAGTTTGGGAGTTTTATGTTGAGATAGAAATTGAAAGGACCTACTTGTATTCTTTTGTGATCACAAAGTGTTTAAAAATGGAAGTAGTAAGTTTTATTGAAAAAAACGACGATGTTATGTATACTATCATTTCTTTTTAAAGATTATACATCTATAGAGATTAAATATATGCACAATTTTATATGTATTTAATGTACAATTGTTCTTTTAACATATACATTATATATATCATATATGAATTGAATATATGGGATCCTATCATGTATCATTTTTTTTTGGTAATATATATAATATGCTTTCACTTGATATAATTCAAAATGAAAAATTATACAAATAGTATTTCATTTCTCATAATCTTTTACAAACATTTAAAGGAATACAAAATGAAGTATAAAAATATAATATTAATGAATGCCTCCCAAAATTCATCAATCTAACTAACAGAGTATTAATTTGAAGTAATTTATTTTCTAAATGGCATAAATGTTGAATTTCACTAAATTTTAGGAAAACAAATTGGTCAATAATGAAGTTAAAATTTTATCGTAGTTATGTTTTTCCAACCTTGTTTTTGAAAATTGCTGAACATAATAGTATACCGATAGTAAATGTTCTATATATTAATATATTGATACGTATAAAAATATTTTCATAAATTTCTTTAGGTACAGATTTCAAATTTGTTTCTGTCCAAATGGGATAATTTTTTTTATGCAAAGGTTACTATTAGTAAAGCCGCGTTATCAAAGTGAGTTCATTGTTTCGAAACCAAATCGTATGTTTTTTTTATGTAAGGGTTTTCGGGTACCACCGTGGTAAAGACCATCCCTACATCAAATCCGAATTCGATTAATCCGCGAAAACCGACAACGAAAAACCGCGGATATTATAATTTAAAAATAAAATTCAGTTCTTCAAATCTGATCGTTAACCCGTGAAAATCGCGACAATATCCCCGAAAACCGCGATCAAAACCAAATCGGATATTTTTTATATTAATAGATTTTCGGATACAGGCGTGTTATGCACCATCTCTCCATCATATCCAATCGCGACTAACCCGCGAAAACCGCGTTAAACCGCGAATAATTAAACTAAAGAGAACTGTGCTCGGCATAAATGTATCAAAAAAAACTATTTTTACTCGAATTTCGAGTACGGTCCGATTCCTAGTTGTTATATAAAACATAATATTTAAGCTCTAAGGGTTAACATAAGGTTCTTAATAATAATTTTTTGCTAACGCCGGCCAGCTATATTTGAATTTTTTTTTTAAAAACAAAAATTTAAAGCACGAAAAATAAATTTATTGAAATTTTTTAACAAAACATCATTAAAGAATATTTTCAAAACAATAATGTAAATAACAAAAAAATTGTTTAATCACAAAGCCAACGTGAAGTGAAGTAAAAAGATAATATTTTATTTATATTGTTTTTCAAAAAAAGCTGCTGCTTTATTTGACATGTTCATGAACTTGATATTTCTTTTAAAAAAAACATTAGTTTTTAAAAATTAGATATAATTATAATTATGTTTTCATTTTTGATCAGGGCTTTGAAAGCTTTTAACATGGTTGGTATGATATAATAAAATAAATGTGACTGATGCAAAGTCTTTCACTAAAATTTTTCTTTCCGGCGATTATATTGGATAGTACGGTATAAATTATAATGTTCTGTTTTTAAGGTAATAATCAAAAGAAAATAATATTATTATCTCTGTGACTATTTCTAAATCCAGTCAACTTTTTCACAATTGACATCATATGTCGGTACGGAAGATCATATATTGACATTTAATAAAATTTTAATAATATATGCCAATAATATTTTCATCAAGATAGTTCTATGTATATACATAGTAGCTGAATAAAGGGAAAAGTTTTTTCAATTTAAACAATATTATTTGAAATTGCTGATATCTGTCATGATCGACACAAGATTTACCTCCCCATTTAAAATAATACAAAAAATTATACTGAACAATTATGGTTTTTAGAAATCAGTTGATAGGGAAAAACTTGAAATTATTATAATTTTCATATTTTTTCTGGGTTACGGAATAAAAGAACATTATTCGTGGATAGCAATTTAGGGTATGGTTTGTATAATATTTTTTAATTTTATTATAAAAGTAATGTTATATAAGAGTATTTTAATAAATATTTCAAATTATAAAGGTTTTTTTTTTATTATTATGAAGTTTTTCTTTTTTGACAGAACAATATTCAATCATAGCATCTCTTCGAAAAGAAATATAAAAAACAGAATCTTTACATTTATATTATTATCATATCTTCTAAGTAAAATTATAGAATTTATAACTTTCAATAGTGTGATATGATAATTACATGCCTCAAATAAAATTAGAATTTACTTAAAATTTGGAAAATAATTTCGTTTTCTTGTGGGAACTAATAAAATTTTGAAGTATGTACTTATATATTATTAACCTTGATTTTTTTTTTAAATATTGCGTTAAGCTGAGACGTTACATGAATTGTTAATATAGCGCCTAATATACGTTTTTTAGTATACTAAGTATTTATGTATTATCATATCAATAAAAATTATAGGTACAATTTATTATATAAGTCCAGAAAATTAGAAATTCTTGTACTTTATTAATAATTCCAGAACATTTCAACTTATATAAGAAAAAAAAGGTTTATTATACATTATTTATAATATTTTATATTTTTACACAAACATCAATAATAAAAACAAGTCAATAAAATGTTGCGGTTCAATTTTATAATAAGATTAACACAAGCGTTATAAATAAGCTACCTTAACAATATTTTTTTTTTTTTCAAAATAAGTATAAAATTAAATATAAAAGAAAGGAAAACAAATTTTCATGTTTTTATATTTATTAATTATTGAACAGTTACATTTTACATTTAATCATTCAATAATGTAATTAATAAAAATTAATTTACCGTAAAATTTTGAAAATATATTATATACATACATACCTATATTTAAGAAATTTTTTCTTTAGATTTTATTACTAAGATTTATTTAGGCCGGCCGCACACAGAAAGAACAAAACAGTTTTAGTTCAGTTCAGTCAAAAACGTTATTATTTTCTCATTATTATTAAAAACATAAAGCATAAAACATAAAACAAGAATCAAGTGTTCGACATCAAAACGACTAAACGTGACTAAATGAGACTAAATGTGATTTAAGTCATGTGATTGATCAGTGTGCGTCAGTCCTTATACTTTGTATTGAAACATCTACATGGAGCAGTTTTAGTCAAAAACGTTTTTGACTGTTTTGCTATTTCTGTGTGTGGCCGGCCTAAGACTCACATTTCTAGAAAAATTTAATGAATGAAAGAATGAATCTTTATTTCACTAACAATGATTTTCTTATATTACATAATGCGTATTTGCTAAGAAATTCAGGTTTATTTTTAACCTTTGCATTTAATCAATAGTTTTAGTAATTTATTTAAATAACTTTGGGATTTTATTGGTTAATATTGTAGGATTAAGGAAAATTGCAATTTAAAACCCTATTCTGAATAAAAATGTATATTCAATTTTGCACATATATTTTATGTATTTTACAGTCAACTCAATGTAATAAAATTGTATACCTAATTTCTATAAAAAGAAATTAAAAACTAGAAAAATGTAGATTTTTTGTAAATGCTTTTCATATAATAGTAGATATATTAAAAATTAATTTTGTAACAATTATTTTTTTGAACTTAATTTTAATACTAAGACTGAATAGAAAAAAAAACAAAAGAGCTGTCATGGGACACCAGTTTGGAACGTAGTTCCTTAGCGTACATATAAGTAATTTTCATTTTTTATCAATTCAAAATTTTATTAATTTAAAAAGAAACTTTTTTCTACTTTTCCCAGTTTTCTCTAATTTTGCATTTTTTTCATTTAAAGAAACCTTTTTTAAGGAGCAATTTTAGACTGTTTTTTCGAATTTCGAAGATCTTTTTTGACATCGAAAATTCAAAAAGCTAAAACTAAGAGTCTGTTCACTTAATAGTGATTATTGAAAAAATTTAAATCGGATTTAATATTTTACTGCGTTATTTAAAAAAATGAAATAATTTTGTCCTAAAGCCGTTCACAAATTCAATCTTACTTCTTAAAATTCTGCAAAGGGAAATTTTAAATTTCCCATAACAAACTGTAGGTGAATTCAAAAACTAAAATTGTATAGAAAAGAAAAAAGCGGCAAAAATGGGTAATAAAATTCGGTCGGTCACGTATTATTATAAGTTTTTGATTTCAGTCAGCCAAATATTATTTTATAAGTAGTTGATTTTAGCAGATTATACAGAATGCAGAAAATTACGTCCTCAATGTAGAAATTGTGACTCTAAGTTTATCAATTTTCATACAACGTTCAATAAAAAACTATCACTATTTGCCGCGAGAGGGACTGTTTATTTGCCGCGAAAGGGACTGTTTACATTTTATCAAATCTTATAAAATGAGACGGCGTCGACTCATTATTTAAACTTTAAAAAAATTAACAGGTATCGTTAATATTGACTGTTTTGACAACCCATTTATTTAAATTTTTTTCTCCCATAAGTATGTGCTATTTTTCGCCATTGGGGCACTATTTGAATATTTAACTAAGTATGACTCTTTTGTTTACATTTGTTTTCACCCATAAGTATGTGCCTTTTTGCGCCATAGGAGCAGAAAAAAACAAAAAAAAAAAAAAAAAAATTGAAAAAAATAACTAAAAAACCGAAAAAATATAAGAAATTTTTTTGGCACTCCGATAAAAAATATAAAATGCGACGAAGTGCGTACGCCCTGAGACGTCGACAAAAACGTTTTGCGACGGCGGACAAAAAAATCGGTTGCGATGGGCAGCGCACGGCGTATTTTCTTGTCGGCGTCGGGGTCTGCATAGGAGATTTAGAGATTTAGAGATTTAACAGGAGATTTGGAGATTTAAACAAGTGAATACTTATAAATTTAAATTTTTTGTTTTTGTTGTTTTTGCAACACAAAAAAAAAGAAATATCATAAGCCAAAATGGCAAAGTATCGAAATATTTAACGCCGGCAGACGACTTGACTTGCCTTGGTACCGAATAGCGCCTTTATATTGGCAAAATAATACTGACAAAATTATACAAGATTTTTATTAACATTGAAATTAGTATGAAAATCTAAATTTTATTTGAACTGTAAAATATTAATTAGTTAATAATAAAAAATTAATATTTACTAAATATTTAATTTTATAAATATTTTATAAATTGAAATAAAATTTAAGTTTATCAATTTTCATACAAAGTTCAATAAAAAATACAAGAGCCGGCGGGACGTTTGATAGATGTGAAACATCGGAATTATTTTGAACAGATAATATTGATAGATAACTTTGATAGAATTTTGGATTTTAATTTTATAAATTTCATTGGATGTTTACTATTCTTTTTGTTTTATTTCTATTAATTAATGCAAACCAAAGAACACAATATTTATTAAAATACCTAAAAAAATATAATAAAAATATAATAATTTTTTTTAACTTTTTTTTTTTGTTTATCATGTACCGACGGTGAACTGACATAACCGCGAATGTCATAACCGCGAAAATTTTTTGTCATAACCGCGAAACTAGAATTTGTATGAGTTTCGCGGTTATAACAAAAATTTTTGTTATAACCGCGAAACTAATTTTATTTTTGTCATAACCGCGAATTCGCGGTTATGACAAAAAAAATGTTAAGTTTTTCGCGGTTATAACAAAAATTTTTGTTATAACCGCGAAATGATAAAAATCGAATTTTTGTGTTTCGCGGTTATAACAAAAATTTTTGTTATAACCGCGAAACACAAAAATTCGATTTTTGTCATTTCGCGGTTATAACAAAAATTTTTGTTATAACCGCGAAACACAAAAATTCGATTTTTTTCATTTCGCGGTTATAACAAAAATTTTTGTTATAAGCGCGAAACACAAAAATTCGATTTTTTTCATTTCGCGGTTATAACAAAAATTTTTGTTATAACCGCGAAACACAAAAATCGAATTTTCGCGGTTATAACAAAAATTTTTGTTATAACCGCGAAACACAAAAACTCGATCATTTTGAAAAATGTAATAAGACCTCGATAAAAAAATGCTGTGAGGTAAGCACACGGAGGGGGGCAGCAGGGCGGCGGGCGGGCGGTTGGTCAGTGGGATTTGCGGCGCTAGCCGCAAATCCCACTGACCAACCGCGCGCCCGCCGCCCTGCTGCCCCCCTCCGTGTGCTTATCCCACAACATTTTTTTTTCGAGGTCTGGTAAGCACACGGAAGGGGGGGGGCAGCAGGGCGGCGGGCGGGCGGTTGGTCAGTGGGATTTGCGGCTAGCGCCGCAAATCCCACTGACCAACCGCCCGCCCGCCGCCCTGCTGCCCCCCCCCTCCTGTGTGCTTACCACACAACATTTTTTTATCGAGGTCTTATTTCATTTTTCAAAATGATCGAGTTTTTGGGTTTCGCGGTTATAACAAAAATTTTTGTTATAACCGCGAAATGAAAAAAAAACGAATTTTTGTGTTTCGCGGTTATAACAAAAATTTTTGTTATAACCGCGAAATGATAAAAATTGATTTTTTGTGTTTCGCGGTTATAACAAAAATTTTTGTTATAACCGCGAAACACAAAAATTCGATTTTTGTCATTTCGCGGTTATAACAAAAATTTTTGTTATAACCGCGAAATGATAAAAATCGAAATTTTGTGTTTCGCGGTTATAACAAAAATTTTTGTTATAACCGCGAAACGAAATTTTTTCAATTTTTTGCCATATTTTTTCGCGGTTATGACAAAAAAAAATATAAGACATTTTTCGCGCTTATGACACTTTTATTTTTTATTTCGTGGTTATGACAAAAAAGTTTCGCGGTTATGACATTCGCGGTTATGTCATGTAGCCTGTACCGACAGATGCCGACGCGATCATATTTTTGGTCGCTGCGGCTTAGCAGCGATATTTTCAAAATTTTTTGGAACTGCTGCTAAAAAAAAAATCATTGCTCGCTCAAAATCTATGATCGCGTCGCGGTGTGTACCGACACTTTGTACTGACACTAAAGTGTTCAAATTTTTAATAAATTTTTCCATAAGAGCGTAGAATAAGGAACTACGTTCCAAAAATTTAATAATAGTGTGCTTAGGTTTAATTGAAATTGGTGGATGTATCATTACTCATCTTTGCTAGAAATCTGAACTCAATGTCGTGCAGACACCAGAACATGTGAACATGTATGGTATTCGATATTGTTTTTATTATATTTTATTATTCTAATAATTTTCATTGAAATATTTGGCTGCTTAAGTTTTAAAATTTTTTCCTCGAATAAAAAAAAATTTACTAATTAAAATGAAAATAATGTTGAAAAAGGATTTTTTTTTTATAACAAAGTTTAAGGAATGGGTCTTTCGTTTTGTAGCTGTGAATAAACACCATTTTTGATATGGTGTGTAGGGTGTACACAAGTTTTTACATAAAAAATTTAATTTTTATTATTATTATATAAAAAATAAAAAAAAACTTTAAAGTGATGGCGGATTTTTTGAAAATTGTTATTCTACTATTATATTTAAATTTTAAAGATTTATTGCTCACTATTATAGTTTCGAGTATAATTGACGTTGTAAAGACTTCCGGAATATCTCTTTGCTTATGAATATTCTTCAATGGAAGCATTAAAATTTTCTTTTACATAAATTTATAAATAAATCATTTTCAGTCACAAAAAAAATTCGAAACTTAATAAATTTTCCTAAGAAAATTAACTACTTGAAAGTTCTGTTTTTTTTTGTAAGACAAAATTTTCTTTAAATTCAAACAAGATAGAGATACAGATGACATTTTCTTAGTATAATAATAATTCCTAGTAAAAAATTTTACGAGGAACATTAAACTTAAGTTCATTATTATACTTATTTATGAATTGTGCGTTATTAAAACATATTTTTCTTGGTTTTAAAGTTTTCTCTTATACTCTTTTGTAGATTTTATTTTTAAATATTTCTATAATACATACTAAATTTTGTGGCATCTTCTCTAATCTAAATGATATTTTCTTTAATCAAATTATGTATTTAACATTTAAATTTGAAAATAAAAGCGCAGAAATTTGTAGTCAGCTTCTAGTATTTATTATAAATCTATATATATTAAAGTGGTGATTTGATTTTATTTTGTTAATATGTAAGTATATAATTTTGATATGTTTTAGAACATAACCATTATCATATTTTCAGTCACTCTCTTGAGACTATGCAAAACATGGTGTACATGGTGTAGCAAAATATATTTCTGACATCCAAAAAAAAATTTTCTTGTTGTCAAATTTTGGCTTTGTTTTAATACATGCAGATAAGTTTTTTAAAAGAATGGATAAGATGTAATCCTAAAATATATTGAAAAAATATATATGTAGTGCCTATATGTATATTCAATATGATATTGATAATGTTTTTTTGCTGTCATTGAAAACTATTGATTTTACATGACTTAACGATAATAAATTCAAAATGGAATGGAATTTATTTCTCAACTCTACATTTGCATTAGCTATACACATTGAACTTAATAATATATTGCAAAAAAACTGCATTCATATTGTTGGCATTGTTTCAAAATTATTTTGAACTTCACATACATTTGTAATTTTGTATATGTATTAAGATCTATGATTGAGAGAAAAATTCATTTTCAATTACTTATAATAAAAAAATCTTTTCCAAAGGTCTATCTAGATAGACTGATAGAACTTTTTAATTGAGGGTCGCAGAAAGTTTTTAGTAATGCCATTTGAAGGAAATTGATAATTTGATTTTTGTAGCTGCTATGCTATGACAGGAAGTGCGAAAAATAGCGTGGGAACATACAAATTATCTACATTCAATTATACCTTTGGTATTACTGAAGAGTTTCTGTGCCACGCCTTATTCCAAATTTTTATTTAAAAATAAAATAAAATTTTAATAAAAACCTTAAAGTGTAATCAAAAGTCATTGTAAATGAGAAAATTGTAATACTTAAAAGAATTTTGATAAAAAGTTTAAAAATATTCATTGTGTAACTTTTGATCAAAGAATTGAGACCTTATAGCTAATACACAAATTAAAATGTATGTTTTTTACTCATTAGTGTTATGAAAGTTTTTTTGAAAAACTTCTCGTTTCCTAAAAGTTTTTGTGGAAAGCATGAAATCTTACAAAATTTAAGGTTAAATTAATTTTATCTTCGAAATTTTGCATTCCTTATTATGAAAAGAAAATTTTTGATTAAATATTTAAAACAAAAAATTTTTTTAATTTAAAATTCATAATTCTGAATTTATTTTGCCTTATGTAAATATGTTACTTCAGTTTTACAATTTGTATTTCATAAAATCTAAATTATGCACCGTTTAGCAATTATTGTCAAACCTTTAAGAGCAAAAACAAACTTAATCTCGTTCACTTGCCTAAAAATTGAGATTCTATCATTTCAGTTTTTGGGAGTACGAGGCTCTCAACCAGCGAAGAGTCTAAATAATTTTCATATTCTTCTGATTAAAATTGCAGATAGATAAATGCCGATTAGAGGAACTAGGGTTTGGATTTCGATGAAAATTGTTATATTTGTACATAATATGACTAAAATGTATTGATTTTATGATATTGAAAGGACTCTAAAAAAATATGTTTAGCCCCTGATTGTGATAGAGGTATGTTAAAAATAAAGTATCCTAAACCGAAATGATGAAAACGAACCCCACAGATGTGTTGTTTTATCAAACAAAAAATATTAAATCAAACAAGAATAATGTTTTAAATATTTAAATGAAATGAACAAATTTCAATGAAAAATTTCGAAAATATTTACTTCCCAAGAAGCACTAGAATGATAAATTTTCAAATAAATGTTTCTTATATAATTGTTTTCCGGAGCAGTGAATACGAGAGTAAATATTATTAAACAAATAAAATTAAATAAATGAAAATAATTGAATTGCATAAATAATTTGTTTCTTAAATTTTTCGTAATTTTAATAAAAGATAAAAGAATTACTTAAAAAAAAAATCAAAAATTCTTTTTTAAATATCTTCTTTCTGCATTTTCGAAATTTAAATATATCATTCAACTTCCAGTACAATTAAAGCTTTTCTGTTACACCTGGCATGCTTATGGCTCTTCTATTTTTAAAATGAGATTTTAGCCATGTATTACCAGCCATGTATTACTAAGACCAGGTAATAAAAACGGTACTGACTACCACAAAAAATAAAAAAAAATTTTCTCTCAACACCAATGTCAGCCGTTTGGAAAATTGTCCATTAATTAAAAAAATAAATAAATAAAATTTAAGACAAAAAATAAAACACAGAAAAATTCTTAACACAATTTAAAATAATTTTTCATATTATTCTCATTTATTTATTTTATAATAAAAATTTAATTTGAATTTATTTTATTTAATGTTGTCAAAGTCAAAAAGGCAAAATAATATTAATTTGTTTTTCTTATTCTTATCTTCTTCTTTTTCTTCTTCTTCTTGTACAAATCTTATTAAAATAACACCAAAAATTTTCGGTGATGTCTGATGACTTTTATATTAAATTTGAATTTATAAATATAAGGGTCCTGTTTAAAAGAAGATAAAAAAAAAATTTTTTTTTCGTAGAATTAATTTTTTTAACATATGTTAAAATAAAATTAACTTAGTCTGGTGTGTTTTTTATTTTTTATTTTATTTGGTTATGCTCTAAAAAGAACATTTATAGGTGCTTTGGAAAATCTTTTTGTTTTATTTAAAATTAAAAAGGTTTTTTTTTTTTTAAATAAAAGTTGATTCTAAAAAATAAAAAATTATGCAAAAAAAAAAACTTTGAAAGTGATTAATTTTTATTTTAATTTAAAATTATAAATGTATAATGATAAACCATATCAATATTAAACAACTGTATATACCTTGTATATGGAAAAAATTACCAGTCGACTATACTAAAGCACAAAATAATATAATAATAATAATCGTTGATTTTAATCGGCTCCCAACAAGGGGTTCACCATCACGAACCTACCCACTAGGCTAGCTTAGACCTATGGAAATGGATGTCAGACAGTGAACTCGGCACCAGATAAATTTGGCGGGTAGAGCCACATTTTGTTACTTGTGATGATTTGTTTTTTTTTTTCAGTTAATAAAATAAGCATAAAATAGCACACAAGTATACACACCACACTACGAGAAAGGAGCCAGTTTTCGATTAAATTGAATTTTTCATGAATATAACTTTTCCAATTATTAATGATATTTTGAACAGATCTTTATACTTAATTTTAGTAATAGCCATTTTAATCTTTATTTCTGAATCAGAAAATTATTATCATTTTTAAATAGAAATTTACGATAAGATATGAAATCATGTTACATTAGTTTACATGCTAAAAATAATATTTTTTATCTTTTTTATTTAGTTAATCGGAAAAGTGAGTATTTTTCAATCATTGGCATATATATACAATCACGAGTATATCTGTTGAGTTAAGGAGTATTATATATCAGTTGAGAAATATGTTTTTTTCAATGTTTTTCATCTAAAGCAATTTTTTTCCGAAAAAATTTATCAAACACCTTATAGATTTAAAAAATTTTAATAATTTAAATAATTTTGCGGTTTTTCGTGGGGTTCTTCTTAACTTTAATTCATTAAATATCAGGATTTCCAGATTTAATTTTTGATAAGCAAGTATAGTTATATTTCAAAGGAAAAAAACATTGAAAAAAAATTATTCACTCGTTTAGGCAGAGACTAATTATAATTATATCTATCGCGATTACTGATTTCTCAGAAATGTTTACATCCAATTTTGTTTAAATAAATAAATAAGATTAATGTATATATATAATTTCAAAGAAATGAAATAAATTTGTATACTTTATCGTAATTCCTTATTCAGACACAGTAATATAATGTAATTTCTGAAAGAATAACACCTGGTAAGCCTATTTAATGTATATTGTTAATTATAAAATAATTTTTTTTTTGTATATAAATAATTTTATATTATATTCATATTATATTTACATTAGCTGTCAAAAAAAAAAAAAAAAAAATCTTGTGGGAAATTTAATACATAACATTGAGTTGTAAATAAATAAATTTCTTTTTAAGTAGAATAATATTTTGAACTTCTTTAATAATAAGTAGGTATATGTGTATACCTAGTAAGTTTATTTAAAGCAATTTAAAATTTAATTTAATCCTTGTGCGTTTCTATATTTACTTACTATATAACATTTTCTTTGTAATTAAGAAATTCTAAAAATATATAGTAGATTGTAACACATGTTAAGAAAATGTGTTATTACAACGAGTTGTGTATACATAAAAACACATGGACACACGTCAATACTTTGAGAAGTGTCCATGTGTTTTTGTGTAAATACACAACGAGCTGTATAACAAATTTTATTAACATGTTTTATATACTGCTTTAATGTGCATGTGAGAGGTAGTTGCAATCAATACATTTGCAATGCAAAAAAATTAACAAAAGTTCAAAATGAAGAAAGTAAATACAATTTACTTAATACGGAAGTATGTTAATAAAATTTACTTAAGTAAATAATTACATGTGTATTAACGCATGTAATATACCATTTACTAAGCTAAATTTACGGTAGTAAAAACAACTTACCGATCACATGCACACTAAAATATTTTGCTGTTGTAGATAACAGATATTCTATTGAATAAGAATTATAATAATAATGGTCGATAGCAGAGAGTGTTTTGCAATGTAAGTACCAGTACACAGGTACTGCAAAAATACTTCAGTATTTACCTCCAAACGTACTCGTTGTGCAAAAGATTTCAGTACCATTCGATTGGAACTGCGTTAGTAATGCAGTATTTTTCTGACAATGTACTTTACTGCCCAAGTACTGCAATATTATTGCAATACCAGTATATTGATATTGAAATTTTTTTGCACTACCTATACATTGTATATTCTTTAAATAGATCAGAAAAGATATTTAAAGAAATTGTTAATGGAATTGATTAATTTTGTAAGTAAAGGGTTAAATAAAATATAAAAATCTTCAGTTAAATCAAAAATATGTATAATTTTTAATATTTGAAATAAAGTGAATGAAAAAAAAAACTTTCTTTTTATGCTAACGTGAATCTTTTTGATGATTATTTTTTAGCTCAGTTTACAAAAAACTAGAATCAAAAGGTTCTTTTTTGTTGAAAAAAAAAAAAAAATCAGACAGATTTTCTTATCAAATTTATTTTTCTTGGGCTATTTAATTTAATAGATTGAGGGTTGTTTTTTTTTTTTTTAATTTTATTTAATTTTAATTTTTTTTCTTCTTTTTTCACTTTCGAATAAAAATTAGGTTGAAATTAACTTTCAATGAATATGAAATACCAATAGCAAAAAAGTCTTGGGAAAGAAAGAAAACTTCAAACTCTTCAGGCTATTAATTTATTTCTCATAATTTATTATAAAAATTTATGATTTTTTGCTATTAAAATTCAGAGATATGCCCATGTCAAGGCAGAGATATCAAAAATCAAAAATTTCTTCTTTTGAATCAAGATCAATATTTTTAAGATTATGGCAGAAAATTAAAAGTCTAATTTTTTGTTATCTGATGGCTATAATTTAAGAAAAGCCAAATAATGAGTTAAAACGACAATGTACTGTTTATAAAGCTTTAAACTCTCATTTGAGTATTTGCTTAAATTGTATCTTGAAATTATTATGAGTAAATTCTTAACATTCTGCATATATATATTATATAGTTCTAAACATTATCATAGGATCATATAATGAAGTTATAGTACAATCAACTTGTATATTTCCATAGACGCGAAAATAATAAAAAGCATAAAAAATCTGACTCTAGAAAAATAAATTCTAAGTATTAAAGCAATGTACAGAATTTCTGTAATTCTTTTCTTATCAAAATGAAAAAAAAAATTCCATAAAATTGCCAATTGCGTATCTATTTTTTTATTTTTATAATTTAACAATATGGTCATTTAATTTTTGGCCCCTTTTTTAATGGATGTCTCGCCAATATACATTCTTTTATATACAATATACAATTTCCAGTATGGGAATAAAATTTCTTATCAGATTATATTTTGTTTTCTCAGCTTTTTATTTTTACTTAGAAGCACAAATACAAAAAATGAAAATTAAATACGTAAAATAATCTGGACAAGACATTTTTGTATCTAAAAAAGAAAAAAAAAATCAATTTAATTTCGTTGTAGGTACTATTATTATTATTTTTTATTTTTTGTTTTGGATTTTTAATAAATTTGAAAATAAATAATATTTCAATTGATTTATGTCCATCTCTTGCATATGTGTCTTATTTTTGTCCTGTTTCAAGGTTTTTAATATAAAAATAAAATCTTAAAAAAATTTTAGGTATATATATTATGAGAGTGTCACATTCAAGCTGAATTATGACGAACACAATTTTAATAGAATATAATTTATTGCATAATTAGTTAAGATAATATGAAATTTTAGAAACAGTTTGATACGTCAATTATTGACAAGTTTCTAAACAACTTATTGATAACGGTGTTCTTTTTCGGAACTCAAGGATAATTTTTATAAAAAGGAGCAAAATTTTGATTTAATAAGAAATTTTTTTTCTCTTTTTAATTATAAGCTATTTATTAAGTTAATTTAGATACTATTGTTTTTTACATTTCATATATTTGTTTTTTACTTTTTTTAAACAAGAATGAAATAATTAATTTTCTTAAATTAATCTCTTACATAAATTTATAAAACATAATTTATCTTATCTATTATCTAGCTGTGTAATAAAAATTAAACAATTATATAGTCTATTAATGTTATGTTACAGTACTATAATTGTTTATTTTTAATTTCAATTAATTATTTTCATAGATCAGGAAAAGTAAATATATTTTATAAATTTAAAAGTTAAGCATAATATGAGTATCTTACAGACTGAAATTAATTTTTTTTTTTTTTAATAATTGAGATACTAGTTATTATTAACAAAAAAAAAATTATTATTCGGGTGACATTCTGAATGATAAATGTGGGCTACCATTATTTGTTAAGCGCAACAGTATCTGTTGTAATTTATTTTATTATTATATAGAATTTATAGCATAAATCATAAACACATACATGTTTTATTTACAATGTACAAAGTTCCTTAATATGTGTACTCTTTATGCCAAGACAATTTATAACAATCTGCTTTCTAAATTCTGTATTTTTTTTCATAGGAAACATGTAGTACTTAATATTTATTCACATTCTGAATAATATTAATATATATATACATATATGAAGTAAGCTATTTCCTTTGGAACAATAAATCTCTTAAATATCATGTAGGATAATTTTTCATAAAAGAAATTATAGAAAACATAAAAGAAATTTGTATAAATTTTTTATTAAACCTTTAATGTTGTATACCTGTCATTGAAAATTTGCAACAAGTTCTGTTGGATGCATTTTAATTGAAAGATTTTTAATACTAAAAACTTACTACCTGCTTCATTAACTCATCAAATTTTGACATTACAGCAAGGATTTCATTAAATTGTGACGATTAGACAAAATTTCTAATTAGAATATTAAACTACATATAACTACATATATGAACTACATATAAAATAAAATACAGTGGAAATGTTATTTAAACGCATAATTGAATTATTATAACTATGTAATGTACATTATATAGCATACAAAACATAATATCACATTATCTTGAGTAATTCAGTATAATAAAAACAAAAAAAAAATCAATCATTTGATATGTCAATCAATGATTGATGAAATATAGATGCAAATATTCGTTTAATTCTTAAAATAAATAAATTTTTTTATAAGCAATAAATCATATGTTTTTGATTTGGACATTAACATAAATAACTGTATTGTATACCAGTTATGTCTAGGTTAATAACCGCAATTTAATACAGAGTAAGTTCTCTATAATTAAAGCTTTGAGTAACGAAATCCACCTTATAATGTTTTTTTTTCACGGCTTTAAGTATTCAATATTAAGCCTATTCTTTATAATAAGATGTAACCAACGTTCCCTCTAATTTTTTAAATACCTGAGCGGAAAAAGTGCGACGCGAGCGGTAAATTTTCAGAACAGGATTTAGTGAGCGGAAAATTTGGATAAAAATTAATAAAAATTTTATTTTAGATAATTAATTTATTATATGTAATTCATTTTTTCATGCAAATTTTTATATAATTCATATTTATTGTTAAAGTTATACATTGAATTAGTAATTAATACGATCCCTTCATCATAAGACCTCGTACGGGTTTTTTTTTTTGAGTTTGTTCTACTTTTTTCCAGTTTTCTCCAGTTTTGTATTTTTTTCGTTTAAAACAACCTTTTTTAGGAGTTTTTAGTCTTTATAAAAAAAAAATTTTTTTAAGTTAAATTTTGAGAAAAAATTTATTTTCCAAAAGTCTACTTTTTCAACTTTTTTTATTAAAAAAATTTTTTTTTTATAAAGACCAAAAACTCCTAAAAAAGGTTGGTTTAAACGAAAAAAATTCAAAACTGGAGAAAATTGGAAAAAAGTAGAACAAACTCAAAAATAAAAACCCGTACGAGGTCTTATAATGCAGGGCTCGTACATATTTATATTTCTTATTTTTATTCAAATTACATTTCATAATGTACATAATATACTTATCATCTTATAATATTCTTTTAAAATTTAATTATTTGAATTTATAAAAGGAAATCTTTAACTACGGAATGTCTTCTACAGCATTTTTGCACGTCTGTCTTTTTTTAGCCCAATATTGATAAATTTCATCTAAATCAATAATTTTTTCAGATAATAGTTTTGATTTTATTCGTATAGATTTATAGAACATTCAAAATGATAAATTTCAATTCTTTTTCTAGATTTAGTTTTTATAGAACTCATTAAACTGAATCCACGCATAATAATAAAAATATTAAAAATTTGCATGAGAGACTCTTGTTTATGTATTTTTTCCTCCAACTTTTTTTTTTTTTGGATTTTTATTAGTAGAAAAGGTTACAAGTTCTCCCATTCGATTGATTTATCTGGTTGTATGAACTTTAAATATGAATATAAATTATTTTGTAGCAATATTTTTAAAAATTTGAAAGAAATCTTTTGTGCGCGGATAATAAAAATCAGTGCGCGGTAGATTTTAAAGTGCTGCGCGGCCGCGCAGGCGCGCAGCTTAGAGGTAACATTGGATGTAACACTATGCCGAATTGAAAAAACTTTGTGAATGTTTATTTTGTTCTTAGGACTAATTACTAGTTCACAAAATCGGACCTCATCGGTAGAGCTGGCTTCTCATAGACCCCTTTTTTTTGTATTTTGGGGAATTTTAATTCCTCCGTTTATTACCCTTTTAGCATCAATACACACATATTTTTTCTTATTTGAAAGTGTAAGTACCTATCTAGTATCTATATGTATATATATAGTCTTTCAAAGAGCTTGAAATATCTAAGATCGAAAATGAAACCTTTGTACTTATCATAAAAAAGATGAAAAATTTTCAAAATTCACTTCACATTTAACAAAAAAATTCTGTAATAGCTAAGTTTTCTCAAAAATTAATAATAAAATCTTATTTACAATTGTCTTTAAATTTTCTTAATAACGAAATTTTTCATCATTCTCCTTAACGAAATCTTTCTATAACGAAATTTAACACCCTATAATGAAAATCTCTTTATAGCGCCGATTTTTTTTTTGGCCCCTTGAGAATACGTTACAGAGAGACTTAATTTTTTTTATTTCAATCTTCCTATATTTTAATTAAATATTTTAATTTAAGAGCTTTGATATTATTATATTATTGATATTGTATTAAATTTTCCATACCTACACACGGAAAAATGAACCTATAATGTTTATGTAAATTATTTAGTAATTTAGAATCGAATAGAAAATTTGAAAATATATTTCTTTTTTCATATTAAGATTCCAATAGAATCCAATAGACATTAAAGTTTATGTTCTAATAAAATATACAAAGAAAAAAGATAAAACTTGCTTTCACAGTTTTTTAGATTTTTCACTAAATTTTTTTTTTTATTTTTATTACCACCGCCTTAAAATAATTTAGCTTATTATATAATTTTATTAACATTTTTGTGCTGAAAAACTGAAAAATCATAAAAAAAAATATAAAACATTATTCCAAAAAAAGCTTGAAGCTATTTTGATGTTAAATAAAAAAAAAATTCTTAAAAAAATACAAAAAATGTTTTCTTCCTTCTCAAACGGTGAAGCATATTGTATCTTGTACGTGCATTAAAATGTTCTTCGATGGCATAATAGTTATTGCACTTTTGGAATCCCACTTAGAGAATTTTTTAATTTTTTTTTATTTTAAATGGAATGGTATAATAAATTATTTATATTTTTCCGAAGGGATGGAAAATTGATCAATATGCACATAGAATAGAATATTATTACCCAAAGCGTTATTTTTTTAATATTTTTTTTTTGGTTGTATGAATATTGTACAATGTATATTATGTTTCTATGTGCATTATGTTTGTATATGTTATACAATGTTGTAAATGTATATCTTTTGAAAACTTAAATTTTTTTAAATTAAAATTTTTCCAAATAACTTTAAAAAACTATCAAATAATAATATGGATGTATATGTAATGTACAGTATATTATTAAGTGCTTTTATTGTAAATGTATACTTAGGTTGTGTAATGGAGGAAATCTTTTCTATAATTCCGTTTGCCAATATGATTGTATGAAATCAAAAAAAATGTATTGGAAATTTAAGAAGAAATTAAAAACATAATAAAAATATTGGATAAAAATAGATTATCATGATATATGTTCACTTTTATTTATTAAGAAAGATTCGATGATACAGTATAAAGGTTCCTGCCTATACGTACAGCTTTGGAATAGCCAGCTGTTATACGCGAAAATCTCAAAAAAAAAATAAAAAAAGGCAAAAATCATAAATTCACCCCTTCAAAACTAATCGAATCGAAGAATGTAATGTACAAGTCAAAGCCACAGAAAACTTTTCAAAAGTTTACTTTTTGAATAATATAATCTGCAGTCACATTACCTGGAATTGCGCATATTTGTGGTTAAGAAAGCTCTTCGACGATCACGAGAGAAATAAATTCGAATTAAAATAAATTAAAAATCTGTAAATTATATTGCTTTGAATTTTAAATAAAGTATAAAATACATATATAGATATTTTATTTCTTAAACCTTTTCGATAATAACTTTTGCGGTTTGCTTTATTGCAATTTTTTTTTCAGAAAGCTTATAAATAAATCGTGTATATAAGAATAAAAATATATATTTTTTGTTTAATTTTTTTTTATAATTACATCTATTCTAAAGTGATTTTGGTCAAAATAATGTGATATTTAACCTAATTAAGATACAAAAAAAAAAAAAATAAAAATCTATGAGCAAACCTACTTTATCTTTAATTTCATAAAATATGGTAAGGATAAGTTCCCTTTAGATTTATAATATAAATGTTTTTCTTTTTGCAAATTTATGTGTTCTTAATGTATGTATAATGGACATATTTCACCTTCATATATTAAATAGGTATTGCAGATTATATGCAAATAATAAATTTATATACCTACCTGCATTAAAAAGCTCGTAAATGTGAAAATGGTTTTTTTTTCATGATATTATTTTAGTACACACTTCAATATTATTATATATTATATAACTTCGAAAAATTATACGAAAACTTTATCGTATGATACATACATATTTATAAGTAAATTTTTTCAACCGGTCATAAAAATCATAAAGATTTTTTTTTTACGTTAAAATTATAATTTATGTTTTTCCTATAGTTTTTACATGTATTAATTATTTAAAATATAATTATATACAAATTGAGATTAAGTTGATTAATATATTAATTTAAATTTTTCTTTCTTCTTTTTCTAGTTTGATGTTAAAGTCATCTAAGTTTTTTTACCAATCATCAAAAATCCTGAAAATACAGTCTTCCGCCAAAAAATCGATTTCAATTCCATCGAAATGTATTTATCATATAATTAATGTCAACATGTAATTTATAAAATGGATTTATAATTGAAAAACAACGAAAGAGATAAAAACATTTTATTAAAAGTAATTTTATAATTAATAATAAATTATGATAATAAAATTATTTTAATGTTTTAAATTGGTGTTCACTTAAAAAAAGAAAAAATTTCTTATAATTTTTAGGACAAATTTTCAGTAATTTCATCAGATTTGACTTTTATAAATTGGTCTAAAGAAGTGGTTTGATTGTAACGTCAAAACTTTTATTTTCATTTTTGTAGCTGTACGTAATATGTGTAGGAAAAATGTATTTATAAGTTCTAGATAGTCTTCTGAAATATTAAGCTCATCAAAACAGAGTAGCATTAACTAAAGTAATTTAATGCCTTTTAAATAATTCAGTTTATTTTATTCCTGCTTTTATGTGTGTGTATATGTATGTGTAGTGTTGAAAATCTTAGCATTATACATTATATAATTTGAACATATAGGATACAGTAATATCTACAAAAAGATTTCCAATTTTTTCAGTTTAGTATAATAATTAAATTAATATTGAATACATATATTTACGAGAATATCATTTTTTTTCCAAAATAAAATAGATTAGTAAATTTGTCAAACAATGTACATATTTGTGCATATTGAATATTTAGCCCTTATTGTAGGCGATAACAAAATGCTGCATTAACTGTTTTGAAAACATTATTTTACTGAAGCTACATATCAGAAGTTTTCTCTTCATCAAAAAGAAAATTGGTATCATCGAAAGGGTTATTTTCTTATTACCATTTTTTTATATTTTCCTTAATTTATTCATCAATTCATTCATTATTATTCGGTTTATTAAATTTTTGCATAATTTTTTCTCACATTAAAAAATACAATATTCACACTTTTGTTGTTAATAAAATATCTGGCTGGAAATTGCACTTTATTCAATAAAATGTATAATATAATGACATAAAATTCATTATTATCATTCATTTCCTTTAAATGGGTTTGAATATGTAAAACAAATAATTTCTGTACGCATATTTATTATGCACTTACGTCGTAAATTCTGTAATGTAAAATATTTATGTAAAAACATTTTCTTTTCGGTAAATGGAAGTCAATAATGTGAAATCGCTATGTTTAATTTATTTAATTCAAATAAAACAATTTTTTTTTTTGATTTGATTGAAAAATAAATATGTATGGAAAGACGCAATTTAAAAAAAAAAAATTATTACACAATGGCTAAAAATGGCAAAAAAAAAAGATCCCAAAACAAAAACTAATAAGTTAGAGCAGTACGAACAGAGTCATCTTTTTTTTTTTTTGGTGTCTTTTTTTGTAATATTTTTTTATAGCAAAAAAAAAAAGATGAACTAGTTCGTCTTTTTTTATAGTTTACGTCTTTTTTTTTCTAGGCGCGTAAAACAAATTTATGTTATAATTTGAATTTTATAGTTTCTGAAAAATTATTATTGTATTTCTAACCTGGGGGTTACATTTGCTGAAAAAAAATGATGATTTTTTTTGAATGTATGTGCGAAATTTTGTGTGAGAAAAAAACAAGAAATAATCATGATGAAAAATCATGCTTCAAAAAAATCAGTGTTGATTTTTTTCTGTCAAAAGGAAAATTTTTGGCTGCCAAAGAAAAAAGTAAACTCTTGAAAGTGCAAACAACAATAATAAAAGCGGTTTGTTATTACGGGATTTGAATTTGAATGTTGAAATTTAAAAAAATCTATGTGAATTATTTATTAAATAAATAAAATAACTTACTTTAAAAAACAAGGGTACTTTTCCGTTAGCCGGGCGCTTTTTGCGGCGCAAAAAAATTTTACGGCGCTCATGTATGCCGCGAGAAATGTTAGTGAAAACTTATGGTAATTTAAAATGAATAGTTTTTTCGTGTATCGGGGGACGGCTGCCGCCTCCCCCGAACCTCCTAGGGCACCTTTTTTTTTTTTTTTTTTTTATTTGCCTTGGCGCGCTTCGCGCGATGCGAATGGGACGGGTATCCTGTAAATTTCTGCACAACAGTCCCCGTCCCATTCGCATCGCGCGAAGCGCGCCAAGGCAAAATAAAAAAAAAAAAAAAAAAAAGTGCCCTAGGGGGTTCGGGGGAGGCGGCAGCCGTCCCCCGATACACGAAAAAACTATTCATTTTAAATTACCATAAGTTTTCGCTAACATTTTTGGCGCCGTAAAATTTTTTTGCGCCGCAAAAAGCGCCCGGCTAACGGAAAAGTACCAAAACAAGATATTTTATTGAAAAAGGTGAAGTTTATAAAAACTAAGAACTTAGTAAAAAGAGAGAAAATAGAAAAAACATGTCGAAAAAATTTTATAAGGAAGAAATATTAAAATTTATAAATTTATACAGGGAGCACGAATGCATCTGGAACATGAAGTGTTAATGCGTTGTTTATAGCTACCACAGTAAAGTAATTTTTGGAGGAATGTTCCGGAAACCTATTGACAGCTAATTTTATCTGAAAGTAAAAAATCAAATGCAAAAAATATAAAAAAAAACAGAAAAAATATTTTTGACAGGAAAGGTACCGTAAAAAAATATTATGATAGGTAGGAAACGTAATGAAAAAGAAACAAAAAAATAATTTTGTGAAGTAATGAAATTTTTCAGATATTAAAAAAAAATAAATTCAATTTTCTTAGTTATTTGAAAATAATTTAAAAAAATTCTTTTTACGAAAAATAGATAAAATTAATATCTTCATTTTCAGTAAATTTGCTTAAATATAAATAGAATAATAACATAGAAAAACGGTTTTTACGGTATCATTTTTTCAGATAGGTCAATTAGCTATAAACAACGCATAAGCCAGTATGATTTTTGACTCATAAAAATTTCACACTACATTAAAAAAAAAATCATAATCATGATTTTTTTTTCAGCAAGTGTAACCCGCATGTAAATTTGCTATAAAATTTGTTTATGTTTTGTGCTATAAAAGGAAAAAAATTATTAAATTTCTGTCTACTTCTTTCACATGGTTGTTGTTGTTGTTTATTTATCGCTTTCTCGTTCTAGTTTGACTAGAAAAAATTAAAAGATTACAAATTTAGCCATTGTGTAAATCACGCTTAACTCATCATTTTCTAACAACATAACAAATTTAAATAAAAATCTTAAATAAATATTTATTTCAAATATTTTCAGCCCAATTCAAACTGTATGAATTAACTTTAAAACATCAACTCGTAATGAAAATTGACATAATGCAACGATAATATTGAATATAAACGATTTATTATAAATGAATTAAAAAAATATATATAAAAATTTACAATATTATATAATTATAATGAATTTAATGAATATAACAACTAATGAAAATTTTACCGTGAATCATAATGATTCAAATTTATATAAATTTCTAGCACAAATTTTTCATAATCATAATAATAATAGTAATACATTTTTATTAAATAATATTAAATCTAATATTAATTCAAGTGTAAATAATTTAGGTGATTTATTTATAAATAATTTAACTGGTGAACAATATTTAATTAATCCAAATGATGAATCAATTCAAAATATTGGTGATAATAATGATGATGATGATGATGCAATTATAGCTGGCTCTAAAAAAGATTTTGTATTTGATAGAACTGATGTTAAAATTATTTTCATAACACTATATTCATTAGTATTTTGTTGTTGTTTTTTTGGTAAGATTTAAATATTCAATATATGTTTATTTAAATAAATTATTCCTTATTATTATAATTATATTTTCGATTGAACAAGCGTATAATAATATTTTAGTTTTTGAGAAATGTAATTATTACAAGTTTTTAAACGCCTCGATACACTTTTCCATATACGTTTTTAAGCGACTGATTCATTTTTATGTATCGGCGGCCAACTTTAATTTAATTAATATCTAACCACAATCAGAGATTGAGTTGGGAATAAATTGACAATGGTCCGAGATTATCACCAAAATGATAAATGCCAGATATTTGTTTAGATATTTTTTTTCAACGTCAAAGTTTACGAAGTTCAACATTAAGTTAAATGCAAATCAATAATTTTTAATGTTGAATAATCTTCTTCTTAAAGTTTATTTAAGAACCTCTTCGAAATAAAAGTTTTTAATGAAAATTTTAACACAACTATAATTTTTTTTTATTTCAATGTCGATTCCCTAGCCGCCTAGTTTCAGTTCAGATCTTTAGTATTTTAATAATTCATTACTGATAGTGCGAATGAACAAGGTTCTTTTTAACACTTTTATTGAAATAAAGGAAAGAACATATATATTTTTTTCGTCATCGAAATAGATTATTTGACCATTAAAAATCTCAAAATTTATATTATCTCAAAATTTATGTTTATGGAATAAGGAATTAATGAGAAATAAAATTTTATAAATTTTGTTTGTTTACAGGTAATCTTTTAGTTATTTTAGTTGTAACATTATCAAGACGATTACGATCAATAACGAATTTTTTCCTGGCGAATTTAGCAGTAGCAGATTTTTGTGTTGGAGTATTTTGTGTAATGCAAAATTTAACTATTTACTTAATAGATAGGTGAGTAATTGTGAATTTGTTTTAATAAATATCCTATCAATAATAAACATTAAAAAAAAAACTCCGAACTACTATCCGCATCAAAGTTTTTTTTTTTATTATTCCCACAATCGATTTTTTCCCGTATTCCCACTAATTTTCTTCTAAATTTACACAATATTAGACTTCAGTCAGAATCTTTGGACCCAAAGAGCTGTTGCTAAAAAAAATTATAATATTTGATGATGTTACGATGCCTTAATATTATCCATAGAAGTAATAATGGCATTGGACACTTTAAATCAATAACATTTTCTGTTGCTCCAAACAAAAAGGTCAAAAACTTATACAGTTTTCTGAAAATAATAAAATAAAACAACTGATTTCCATCCAATTCAATATTTATTTCAATAAGAAGAAATAACTAATTATTAAATTTACTCAAAAAAATAAAATTATTTACACTAGAAAATTAGATTCAGAAATTCAAAATGAAAAAAAAAAAAAAAAAACAATTGTAAGGTTTGTATTTTAAAATATTATTGTTTTTAATTACTTGGTACAAAATTTTACTGTTTTCGTACATTTAAAATGAAAATTTTTAAATTATTGTTTATTATAAAAATGTTGAAATTATTTCTTAGTGCAAATAAAATTATTTTATATTACAATATAATATTTTTTTTTGTTTTATATTTTAAGAATTTTCTTATTTTTGACCATCAAGAACTGTTAACGTATTATATTTCCGTAATTTATTATTTTGGTTTTGGTGTTGTTGGTGGTGGTCCTGTTGGTTCATTGTGTCCGGGACAATCATTTGAACAACCTGGTACAAGAACTTGAATTGGAACAGTTCTACAAACTGGTACAAGGACGACAATTTCTTGGCATGGCACATAATGACGAATTACTTTGCCATCAGGACCAGGACGACCACTTGGCCCAACAATACCATCTGGTCCAGTAACTCCCTGAGCACCTGGTGCGCCTGGTAAGCCTGGAGAACCAGTTGCGCCTGGAGACCCAGCGGGTCCTTGACTACCAGGTCGACCATCGGAACCAGGTACACCAGGTAGACCATCAGCTCCGGGTGCTCCTGGTGGACCTTTTGGACCAGGTGCTCCAGGTAAACCTGCATCTCCATTTTGTCCACCGGGACCGGGTGAGCCTGGTTGACCTTTTAGTCCATCATTGCCATTATTACCTTTTGGTCCTTGTGCTCCAGGAGTTCCGGCAGGACCCTGAGGTCCTGTTGGTCCTTTGTTGCCAGCTGGACCCTTTAATCCTGGTGCCCCGGGCAATCCTGGATTTCCTTTAATACCTGGATTTCCGGTGCCTCCTGGGGTCCCCTTATCACCTTTGCTACCTTTTTCGCCCTTTGGACCAGTAGGACCTTCATCGCCTTCACAACCTGGGACGCCAGGATTTCCCTTTGGACATAATGAGCAAGTTACACCCTTGCAACAATCATCATACGAAACACTGCCGGAAGTCGTTCCTGCATTACATTCCTACAAAATGTTATTAAAAAATGAAATTTATGCCAACAAATTAAATACATGAATAAAATAATTACATAAATAATTATGAATATTGTACAGAACAATAAGATTTTCATAGCTAAATTTTTATTGCAAAAAAATTTTAACAATTTCAATCTAAATTAAAAATTTAACTGACTAATTTTTTTACAAGTAATGTACCTTTTATATAGTCCGTAATGTTCACAGATTCCATCATTTAATATTTTCGTTTAATAAATAATTATACAAATAATTGCCCACATATGTTTTATTATAATAATAAAAATATTATTAAATATTAAATATATCTTAATAACTTTGCTTTCCGCAGTTAAAGGAAGAGATATTTTTTTTTTTGGATTGCCACGTTACGTTCGACAGGTTGAGAACACATTATAACATTTTTATGTGATTCAATATAAGTTTAAGAAATAAAGCAAACGTCTACAACTGAAAATGCTTGAGAACACTCGACCATATTTTATGGATTTGTGGTATAAAATTTTCCTTGTTTTCCATTACAGATTACCAGAATCTATATAATATCATGGATAATATTAAAAAAATCACGAAACAGAAATATTTCAGACAAAGTTTTTAGAATAACTACGTACTTATTATAAAAGTTAATTTGAAGTTTTGTTTGGGATGATTGGGTAAAACGTCGTAAGTTTAAATTTTACTAATAGAGGTAGTAGGGTAAAAGTAGATAAATCCAGACAAGTTCTTTTTATAAAGTTAATTTTCTTATATTTAAATTTTAGATCTTCTTCATAGTTCCTGAGATAATTTTTGAGAAAAGAATTTAACAGCATGCATTTTTTTATTTTGTACACTTAGGATTATGAATTTTTTATTTATTTTCAAATTGAATACGCTCTTTTATAGCTAAATACTTTATAGGAAGTGGTGAAAATAACTAAAATAAGTTTTTTAATTATGAAAGTTCTAAATTTTTTAAATACTTTTGCCTTATCACAGAAAAGATAGTAAAATTGAATACAATGTTATACTCCATGAATGGGCTTCATCCGTAAAAGAATTTGAAAACTTGAATTCTAGAATTTCATAGATTTCGTAAATATATTTTTGTTCTAAGAATTTTATTTTCAAATAATTTAATTTAAATATTATTGTGTGAAAAAATTCACAAATCGTAATATGAATATTATAAATTAAATATTATAATAATTTTAAATTTCACGAAAATTAAAATAATTTCATAAATTTTTTATATCTTTTGTTTTTAATATACGCAGAGGCGCGTTATGACATTATGGTGCCCTAGGCAATTAAAATTTTTCTACATTAAAATTTACATGAACTAATAAACAATTTTAATATAATAAGGAATGCTTTCTTTAATTCATATACATATATTTCTTTATTGATTTATGTAACCAAATTATAAATAATGAATAGAAAAAGAATTGAAAAAAATTAAAATAAAATAATTAAATAATTAAAAATGAATAAAAATATTCAATTATACACTTACAGCTGGAGTGGCCCACCAAGCTAGCGGAGTTTCCAGATGGGCAGTGCCAAAATCCGTTGTCTGAAATTTGAATGTTTCTTTTAAGCCAGCCTGTTAACTTTTTTTTAAGCGTAGAAAATTTTTCTATATATAAAAATTTTGATTTCCCGGTCCTAAATTATTCCCAGTCACAACGATACTTTTCTCAATTTATGCTCCACAAATTCATCAATAAATCAACAAAATTAATTTTTCTTGTGCTCCCTTTCAATACATACTAAAATTTGAATATACAAAATAATCTTATGTGACTTGTCACAATCTAAGATTTTTCTGTTTTAAAAGAGTTAAAGGTAGCAGACAACTGAAAATTAGTTTAAAGTGTTACATGTAAAAAAATTATTTAGTATTTTGGTGCCCCCCAAATCATGGTGCCCTAGGCAATTGCCTACTTTGCCTACGGTGTAACGCGCCGCTGAATATACGTACTCTCATTACTCATTACCAAAGATGATAAAGTATGAGATGTCACATACTGGAAATAGTTTTATGATCTTGATTAGTTCATTTCATTTTCTTTACAGAATACAAATAACACTCCATTTGGAGCGTAGATTATTAAAAATCAAAAAAATTGTAAATTTTTATTTATTTATAGATTTATACTTTGTCGACAACTAGCTTGATAAACGATTAACATCTTGATTGACGAAAATAAAAAATTTTAATGCGTTGGGGATCGTTATGTTGTATTTAGTGCTATAGAATTTAGATCACTAAATGGAGTATTATATGCGTCAATACACATGCAATCATTTAGATGCATCTGCGTAAATAATGAAAAAATTTAGATGCATCAGCGTATATAATGAAAAAATTTAGATGCATCAGCGTAAATAATGAAATCATTTAGATGTTTCGTATTGAATATTACGTAATACCTAAACAAACATAATATCTCTCACAATGTTTCAATACAGCCAAATACAAAAAAAAAAATGAGAAAAAATGAGAAGAAAAAATATTCTCTCTTTGCAACTACCTCTCCCCTACGCATTAAAACAGTATATTGGATATGTAAACAAAATTTGTTATACAACTCGTTCTGTATTTACACAAAAATACATTGACACTTGTCAATTTATATCACTCGACCTTCGGTCTCGTGAAGTATTGACTCGTGTCAATGTATTTTTGTGTATACAGAACTCTTAATTAATAACAAATTTAGTTTACATATACAATAATCTACTATTAGTATCCAAAACTTTATCATATCTGACGCTACTAATAAAAATAATTATAACAATTCTAAAAATTATTTTTGTTAAATAGGAGTTTATAATTTCATTCTTTTTTGTTCAAATTATTTAGTACACGGAAAAAAAAAATTGGGCTTATATTAAGAAATCGTGATTCTGAAAATGAGGAGAACCTCTTTTTTTTTGTTTAATCCAAATTTTACACATATAAAGGAATATCATTCTAATTAACAGAGAAATTTCCACCAAATAAGCTTTAAATTTATCAATTTAACAAAAAAATAATTCCCTAAATCAGACAGAAGTTTATGAAAATCAGGAAATATTTTTATTTTTTATTTTAATACAAATTTATCTTATTTGTAGCAAAAACTTTCTAATTATCAAGATAATTTCCTTCAATTAAGATTTTAATTTCTTGATTGAACAAAAAAGAGAAATTCTCAAATTCAGAAGGATTGTCGAAAATCAGAATTTCTTTTTTCCTATTTTACAACCAAATTTACTCAAATGTAGGCAAAATTATTTTAAAATTCATGAACATTTTGCGTCAATTAAGCTTTAAATTCCTAAATTTAACAAAAAAAAAATTCTTGTATTCAACGCAAAAGAAAACTGAAACTGAGGAACAGGTAGTATGAAAAATATGAACTAACCAGTTATTTTAACAAATATTTGCTGGATTTTAACCGTGGAGTGATTTATACAAGAGAAAGAATAAAATCAGGCTTATTTTTGATTGTTTACAGGATTATTTTGTGTAAATCGAACCCAATAGTGTTTTAAGAAAACGCATTTGTTTCCTGAATTTAATTTCAAAAATCCTAGTTTTAATTTTTTTATTATATGCTTTTTAAAAGAAAATAACACGTTTTAATCTTTAATTCTACTTAAATACACCAAGGTTATATTAAATTCACAATTTATTTTCTTGTTATAAGAATGCTTGGACATATATTTGAGTGAGTTAAATTCAGGAAATAAATGCCCAATTTTCAGTGGAATGTCGGATGGGTTCAAAAATAATCCGATTTTTTCCTTAATTAAAGTTGAAATTTTCTTCATAAGCCCTTTTTTTTCCGTGTAAGTACCTACAAAGTTTAAAAATAATTTTGTGAATTTAGTAAATTGTATGTAACCAATAATTGAAATGATTTTTAGTATTATTTACTTGAAAGTTTGTGAAGTAAATTGATGTTACGAGGTGTTAAAAGCTATTACACCTTGCTGACTGTTATTTTTTTAGTTCAATTAAATATAATTTTTTAAACATACAGTTGATGCGAATGCTAAGGAAATTTATGTATACTCTGCTCTATAACACTTTAATTATTAATTATTATTGATCGGTGACAATATTCAATCAATATTTATCAATATTTCCATTTATCAATATTTCCATTACAAAGATATTAACGAATTTTAATATGACAGTGTAACTTATTTTTCGAAAAGCTAATAACTAAATGTGACTAGGATTTTTGGATCGAGCCGGCTGCATCCAAAAAGCTCGAGCTAGCTCGTTTGTTTTTGCTTTAATGAAGATCGAGTTTTTATCTGCTAGTGGCTCGAGCTCAGAATTTTTAATGTTTTACATTTTACTTTTGTTTTTTTTTATTTTATTGACCAGAAAAGTGTATATATGGAAATATTTCACTTCAATCTTATAGGTCACAGTCAATTTTAACTTATAATTTATAATTTTTAATTTATAATGTTTTGTTTTTATATTTTATAATGTTTTGTGACTTTTATAATTAATAATTTTGCAATATTCAGTGTTATTTTTTAATTTTGTAAAGGGTTAAATGATTAAATTAGAAGAGTAAAGTTGAATTTTATGCTCTGAAATTGGTTTTTTATGCCATTGTTTTTTCATATGTATTTTAATTTTAAGAAGGCTGGGGTGGCTCGAGCTACCCGATCCTCCTTTTACAAAAAGCTTGAAGACTCGAGCTTACGAAAATGGTCGAGTTTCAAAAAGCCTAAGTGTGACAATGCATTAATTAAAATTTTTAATGGGCATGTGATCGGTATGTTGTATTTAGTACCATAGAATTTAGATCACTAAATGGAATATTATATGCGTCAATACACATGAATCATTTAGATGCATCAGCGTGAATAATGAAATCATTTAGATGTTTCGTATTGAATATTGCCTAATACCATAGATTAAGAATACACTAGATTGTTAGCTTCAGACAACATTATTTTTGGTATTTTTATGTGAATGTGTTAGTAAAACAAAATAAAATACGTAATAATTATCAATATATGAAAAGAATTTTATTTAGTTTTACATAAAAATACCAAAAAAGGCTGAAAAAATGTTGTATGAAGCTATAAATTTTTCTGTATTCTTAATCTATTGTAATACCTAAACAAAAATAATATCACTCAGAATATTTCAATACAAACAAATACCAACAAAAAATGAAAAAAAAAATTGTTTATCAACTTTTGTTTTTTTATGCATTGCAAATGTATAGACCGCAACTACCTCTCACATGCACATTAAAACAGTATATTAGATATGTTAACAAAATTTGTTATACAACTGGTTCTGTATTTACACAAAAACACATAGACACTTGTCAATTTATATCACTCGACCTAACGGTCTCGTGATATAAGTATCGACTCGTGTCAATGTGTTTTTGTGTATACTTAACTCGTAATTAATAACAAATTTAGTTAACATATATAATAATCTACTATTAAAACTTTAATATGTACAAAACAATTTGAAAATAATATTTTATATGGACTTGAATAAATTTTTTTTAAATATTGCCAATCTTAGTTCATTACATAAATTGTTTTAAATAAAACATCCATCGATTAATGAATTTGGGCGTAATACCTGGAGCACAGGAACATAATGGGGGGATTATGATCCACCCTGAAAGGAGCAAATCCCACAGAAGTGATTTCAAGAAATACTTCAATTGTGTAAAAAGAAAACTAATACCACAAGAAATTTTGTTTATTTTCATCTGGGACAAAAACTTTTATCAACATTTGTAGATAGGAAGTTGAAAATCGTAAAAACTTGTAGGGTATACCTATATTTTGAGAAAAAAAAAACAATTTTTAATGCAAATTAAAATTTATTTCAATAATAAGAAATAATTACTATAAAATCAACTCAAAATTTAACAAAATAAAATTATTTACACTGAAATAAATTTATCCAGTTTCAAAAATTCAAAATTAATTAAGAATCGTATCAAAACTTATAAAAATTTTAATCTAATTTTACAATAAAAGAAAACTTTATTTCTGATAGTGTAACTAGTGTAAATAAAATTATTTTATGTTACAATTATATTATATATTTTTTTTTTATATTTTAAAAATTTTGTTATTTTTATCCATCAAGAAGTGTTAATGAAACGTATGATATTTCCTTCATTTATTATTTTGGTTTTGGCGTTGTTGGTGGTGGTGGTCCTGTTGGTTCAAGGATTCCACTGCAATCATTTGAACAACCTGGTACAAGAACGCGTATTGGTACTGTTCTACATACAGGTACTAGAACAATAATGCGTTTGCATGGAACCCAATGGGAAATAATTTTACCATCAGGACCTTTTTTACCAGGTGGACCAATTGGACCGTCTGGTCCGGTTTTTCCTTGTGGTCCTGGAGAGCCTGGAGCACCATCGTTTCCTTTAGCACCCGGTGGACCATTTATACCCGGTGGTCCTGGTGGTCCATCTTGACCGGGTAGTCCTGGACTTCCATCAATACCTGGTGCTCCTGGTGGACCTTTTGGTCCACTTTTTCCAGGTAATCCAGCATCACCGTTGGCACCGTTAGGACCTGGAGGTCCGATAGGACCTTTTGCACCGTTTGGACCGTCTGGTCCCTTTCCTCCTGGTAGTCCTGGTTTCCCCTGTGGTCCTTGGGGACCTGTTGGGCCCTTATTTCCTGGCTGACCTTTGTCACCATTCTTTCCTGGTAATCCGGCAGTTCCCTTATTGCCTTGTAGACCGGTTGCACCAGTTGAACCCTTGTTTCCCTTACTACCTTTAGGTCCCTGAGGTCCTTGTGGTCCACTGTCACCTTCGCAACCTGGATAACCAGGCTGTCCTTTAGGACATAATGAACATGTCACTCCTTTACAACAATTATCATATACCACACTGCTAGGGGTACTGGTACCATTTGCATTAGATTTCTAGATTTAGGATTAAAAAAATAGATTATTACATAACTTAATGTTTGTTAAAAAAATTTTTTTTATCTCTTTTCAATTTTACCTGGATGATAACCAAGAAAACACAAATAAAAATAAATTTCAGCATTTTGATTTATTATTATTAAAATCAAAATTAACCGCTGCTCCGATAGGAACTGGATAATTTATAGAGAATTTTAATCTTTTTATACCGATTTTAATTATATTTACAAGTTTTAGATGTGGTAAATTAATATGTATCTGCAGTGTATACATACAGTGTATTTTACATTCAAATTATATATTATTTATGTATTCGTGTGTACCCACAGTGAAAAACAATAAATTCGATTTGAATGTAAAAAATTTTCGAAAAAAAAAATTATTATTAAAAATCCGTACAAGCACAGATGAAATTATTTTTTTTGTATGTAAATTATTATCGATTTTGTTGGTTTTGACAATTTTCCAATTCATTGCAATTTGTGTAAAAAACGAAATATAAACTTGTTCTGTCTGAACTTTAAATTGTCAAAAATAATTAAAATATTTACTAAGTGAAAATCACTTATTCATTTTCTAATTTTTTTTGTTTTTAGCCTGTTTTCCATTAAAAATTATGAAAAAAAGGGCTGATTTCATTTTCTGTCTGTTCACCTGTCGTGCACTAAAATGCTTATAACTATTAAACTTCCAGCCCGATTTTGATGATGCCAAAATATGGGTAATTTCGTCATAATAGATATTTGTGGACAAAAATCGGAATTTCTTTTATAAAAATTTGAAATTAAGCTAAATTAAGTTTTAATAGATAATAGAATAATTAGTGTGAATATATAGGTGCCAATTAGAGGCCATTGCGGTCCAAGAATTCGAATTGAGGGTGGAAATTAGATTTCAATGAAAATTGGTATTTGAGAAGATATATATTGAAGGAACTTAAAAGAAATGTTTACCCTCCGATTACGCCCAATAAAACAACATTTTTTGTATTTATTATTTGAGAGGGATTCTATGAATATTAAAAACAAAATCTGGATTTCAAACTGAATTGTACAAAACGGGTCTATACTGCTATACTTTGTAAGGAAATGTTCTATTTGTTTTAATTTAATCTCATTAAGCAAATTAAAATTGCACTTTTCTAGTCTATAGACAAACAGATTTAGAATAGCACATTCAATTTGTAAGAATGATTTCCATTTAAATATACAACGCTGGCTGCGTATTTCGGTCTCTTTGCCATTATAAAATTTCAAATGACGCCAAAAAATTTCAAGTTGAATTTTTTATATACTATTGTGGAAATTATTGAAAATCATTCTGGAAGTTTAATTGTTTTAGACCTACTTATAATGGAAATTCTTAATTTTAGCTTCTTTAAATGGTAATTGCCATTATCGATGTTATTAAAAGTATTGAAATTCTTTAGATAATATGGTAAATCTTTTGGGTCGGTTCTTGGATATGGTTGTTTTAATGACATAAACTCCGGTTTGTTTCATTATGTGAGCTTTTAACTATTAATTATTAACTTTATTAACTTTATATTATTAACTTTATATTGTTGGTACATTTTTATTTTGACGACCTTTAAAAAAACCTTATGAATGTCAAAATCAATTTCTTTCAAAGATAATTGAAAGTAAATATTATCTAGATTTTTTTTTTTCATTTCAAAGATTTAAGAAAATTAAATATTTATTATATTTTTTATTTCCGTTTTTACTTAAATTTCAGCTAAATTAAAATAAATAATAATAATAAAATAATTAAAAAAAAACAAAAAAACAAATAGCCTGTAAATAAAAATATTTAGATACTTTTTATTTTGATGGTCGTAAAAGTAAATAATAATAATAACATATAGATTAATCCAAATATATATATATATTATATATATATATACATTTATTTGTATAATATATATTTTTGTTAAAAAATCACCTGAATAAAGTCTAAAACAATGTATACAAATAAACAAAATATTGTTTTGTGTAAATAAGTACATGCGTTTATCAATATTTTATTAATTCGGCTTACGTTATTGCATTGGTTTACAATTTCCCAAAACAAATTAAAAATGTTGTTCATGAACTTTTAACAGTTGTGAAAAATAACATAAACATTAAACATAAACAATTATAATTTTTAAAGATTACTATTCGAACGTCAATCGCTTAAAAATTTAGTTTTTTCCTTTTATTTTCCCTGAATCTATTACCGAGATAAAGCGGTGGAATTATTTTTAAAGAATTTTAATCTTACAGAATTCACAAAAAAAAAAAATAAAAAATAAAACTGCTTCCTTTTCCTTTTTTGTGAAAACTACATTTATGTTTATAAACTCGGGAAAATGTTTTAGGTTGCAATGCCGTTTTAGTTTCAAATAAGAATTTATTTTGTTGTAAACATTTTTATCAAAAAGAATGAATTTAGTAGTTAATTATTCTTGCTTGCGATCGATGTTGATTATATTGAAGTTGAAATTGGACATAATGAAGGATTGAATGCTTAAAAATTTCTATGTTGGGCAAACTAGTTTTTTTGTCAATTTAAGATTGTTACGTAACAAAATTTGGAAGATTTCATTCGTTTTTGTTTAATTGTTAAATGCTGAATAAAAAACACGTAAAAAACAATTGCCAAAATCATTTTAAAATCTAACAATAGTATTACGATGAATGAGGTAACAAATGCATAAGAAAATTTAAAGCAAAAGGCGAATTCTAAGAAGTCTGAACCATTTTCAGTTTTAACAGGTTTAATGCATTAAGTTATGGTTTCGTAAGAGTTGCCGTCATATGGCATCCCCAATATATCGGTGGATTACGTTAATAAAACGTTGACTATATAAATTAAATGTATTGGTTACGTACCGTCATTTCATTATAACCGTAAATTACGATGATATAAACATTAATGGAACTTTTTTTTTTACGATGACGGTAACATTTTTCAAATAGAAATTGTCAAATTTATAAGCTCACCGTCTTTTAAATATACATATCTCATTAACTCATTATCGTTTTCTCGCCCGTTTTCTTGCGTAATATTGCGGCCATTACTTAAAAATATTAATATTATGTTATGACTTTTTGAATGATAATGCAAGAATCTGGAGAGTTTTTATAAATAATGATCTTTGTTGGAAACAAAAAAAAAAAACAAAACATTCTAAATAAAACATATTATATTTGTCAAATTTGAATTCAATTGATGTTCATCCCGTCGGTCATTTATATAATACCCATAATATTTACGGATTTCGCATTTACAAGTTCCTATAAAGAATGTAAAAATATTTTTATTTTTTTTAGAAAATCTTGAATGCAGATCTAATACATCGATAAAATTTTTAGTAGAGTTGTGTAGAACTTTTAGACGATTTAAATTACGTTTTGAAATTGTTATGTACATATTTATTTACCAACTATATTCTCAATAAAATAGTTTTTTTTTATTTTTCTTAGGTCTTGAACATTAAATTTAGAAATAGAATAAGAAGGCGATAGTGGATTCAAAAGTATTTATTCAGTCTGAAGGATTCTTGCTTGATTATTGAAATATTATTTTTTTACAAAAAAAGGATTCTTATTAAAATTTATTGTAAAAAAATTAAATTACTTTCTTTTAGCCTTAACATTTTACGTAACTTTTGGTGTCGTTGATTTTATATAAATAAACCTGTGCTAAAATGCAATTAATAAACAAGTATAATTATTTTAATTTCTTCCCAATATTTTTTAATTTATTTGTTTCTTAAATTAATAGAACTAGAAAATATTTAATATTTTAGGCAAAATTACAAAATCGATATCCTTTATGAATTATTAGGTCAATATTTAACATGATGCTTAAAAATTTCGAACCTCATGTTATAAATTTTAAAATTTGGTCTAAATATTTATTTTGGTTTTGGTGTTGGTGTGACTGTTGCTGGACTGCCTGTACAACTGGATACACCAGATAAATCCATAGCACATTCGCCATCAAGAAGCCCACATTCAGGACAGTCTAATGGGAAATAGCAATCAATATCTCTGCCTGGACGACCATCTGGACCTGGTGGACCTGCTGGTCCTGCATCACCTGGATTGCCAACATCACCGGGAATTCCTTGTGGACCTTGATCGCCAGGAGGTCCTGGAGGACCAGGTGGTCCTGGTGGTCCTGGTGGACCGTTACTTCCTGGTGGGCCATTTTGTCCTGGGGCTCCTACTGGTCCTGGATTACCGGGTGGTCCAGCTTTTCCTGCAGCACCTGCTGCTCCTTTAGGTCCTGGAGCGCCTGGTGCGCCTGGTGGTCCATTTTCTCCGGGTGGTCCTTTAGCTCCTGCTGGTCCGTCTTTTCCTGGTGGACCTGGATCACCAGCTGGACCAGTTGGTCCGGTTTCTCCCGGTCCGCCTGGTGTTCCTGCACTACCATTTTGTCCTGCATTTCCTGGCGAGCCTTGTGGACCTTGATCACCTGGTAATCCTGTTGAACCCTTTGGACCTTTGTAGCCAATACCACCTATTTCGCCTACCGGCCCAGGACTACCAACTTCTCCATCACAGCCCGGTGCGCCCATATTACATTTCAGGCAGGTTGTACGTACAGCTTGGTCGTCCTGTGCTCTAGTAAATTGGCAATAAATGGCCAAACAGACCAAAATATAAATTCGAAACATTTTTAAAGTTCCTTTAAATAAAAATATTTCAATTTTTGAAATTATCTAAAAAAAAATTTTTTTTTAGAGGAAATATTCAAAAATTAACGTTCCGGAAGGAACTGATATCATTCATTAAATTTCGTTTCTTTTTATAGAATTTTTTGCGTTTAATTTTTTAATTTTATGTGTGTACGAAAATGTGTAAACAATTTAATAAAAAAAATCGAAATTTGAATTAAAAGATTGTTTAATAATATTTAAAAATTATACATCATAGTACAGAAATTAATAATTTGTATTATTAATTTTTATTATTTTATTTTTTTTTTAAGTGAATGTAAGATAAGATTTTATTTTACCTTTTACCATATTTCAGATAAGTTTTTTTTAGAGCCCTTTTTGTATCAAAAATGAAGAAAACCGACTACCTATATCTTTAAATTTTATGTCATCCTTCCGTCTGTCCAATTGTCCTACTGTCTGTACACACTATAATGCTTCTAAACTTGTCTAAATAATCCGACACTTCTGGCATACCCAAAAATCCCAATCGAAGTAAACCGACTTCAGTTAGAGCAGAATTAGAATCAAGAATTTTCTTACAAAATTTATATAACTTTAATTTATGAATTCTGAATATGTGGATAGATATATAACGATTATAATAACTTTTAAAAGTGCAATGGTTAGCGTTAGCCCCCAGTTTATTCCAGGAATTCGGACGGTGGACTGAAAATACATTAGCATGAAAATTGGTTTATGGATAGAAGTTCTGTCTCTGTATATTTCAACTTATAACTCGCACATTAAGATTTTCAAAATATATCTCCAATTTGTTCATAGAACTTGTGTAATCTTTGAACCATTGTACCTTAAAATTTACTAATAATAAATGTAGTTAATTTTAATTCTTCCTTCCTTGATTTTTATTGTTTTTGTGATTTATTGAACGAAAAAGAATAAATTTGCCAAATATTTTAATTTTCGCTTAGAGAACAGTTCCAATTTATTATTTTTAATATTTACAAAGTCTTCTTATTTTACAGGCAATATTATTAAAATTTTTATTATTACAAACTGAGTCATTTGTAATGGACCCGATGAAAAGTTTTAATTTCCTTAGTTGATGATTAAAATAAAATTTGATAACCACAAGAATCTAAATGACTTTACATTTAGACTTTATAACTATATACACTATTTTTAATTCATTTATTGATTCATTTATTGATTTTTTTTGTGTTTAATAAATATGAAACTTGAAAATAAAAATAAGTCATCATGGAATCTTCATTGGGATTGCCTTTCAACCAATAATGTTTTCAGATTTAATCATCCATTAAAAACCACTAAAATTATAAGGTGTTGAAACGGTATATTCATAGCTTGGATCCACTTTTCCGTTTCATTTGCATCCTCAGGAAAACTGAAAACATTATTTTTGTTTTGTTTTGCTTTTGGATTTATTTTGCATCCAGGGATTACATCAATTTAAAAAAAAATTAATTTTGTACAAAAAAAAAATTAAATTACTTTTTGTACCTCCTAAACCATCCAATAGTTTTTTACAGAAAGTTCCTCTTTTTTACAAATATATACTTTAAATTTTTGAATTATTCTGATAGAAATTAGTATGAGAGAAAATGGATAACGATAACAAGAAGCTAAAAAAAATTTAGTAATCCCAGTTAATTTGGAGTGGAACTGACAATGGTTTTTTTAGATAAAAATAGTTACAGGAGTTCACTGAGATAAAAAACATGCTAAAATCATGTAAAAATGCATAAAATCATGTATTTTCCGCAACAAAAACCGTCCAATGACGGTTTTACTAAAATCAATGCCTTTTGGGATTAAAATTTTTTTAAAAGAGAAAAAAAATTTTTTTTATTTTAATTTTTTTATTTTTTATTTATTTCTATTTTTTTTATTTCTAATTTCTTATTTAATTTCTCTTATGCCCTCTTCGGGATTCGAACTTCGGTCTTTAGCATTTCAACCGACCACTCTACCATTAGGCCATAGCAATAAAGTTATTCATGTGCACAAAATAGAAAATATAAATATCGTATACATTTTTCTTATGCTTTCGTCGGGATTCGAACCTCGTTCTTTAGCATTTCATTCAACCACTCTACCATTCGGCCATAGTATTAAAATTATTCAAATATTTTAATTCAAGAATTTTTGGAATAACATTAATTCTCTTGATACTAAAAATTATGCCTCTGGGCATTAATTTTACGATTTTAGATCAGTTTGTACTTGATATGATAACGAAAGAACTTAAATATTGTTTTTTTTTTATAAAAAATGTGTTTGTTGTTGTTTTGTGTATAAAAATGCTAGAACTTGTTTAATTCCAAAAGTCCTAAAATTTAGTACGCCTTTTTTGGCTCAGTGTTGATGTCAATTAAAGAAACAAAAAAGTTTAGGTTTTTTATTTAAAATTTCTCGCGCTTGCTTTAGTTGTGATCGGCGGGGGACAAATATTAACTAATTTTAAATTTGTGCATTCTGTTTTCTGGTTTTTGCGATTGAATGTGAGGGGGAGTCAAATTCGATGAGGTGTGTATCTGGAAAACCTCACATAAAAATATGTACCTACAACCAATGCCAATCGGATCTACGAATACAAATTACATTTGTGTAGTATGATTTGACCATAGAACTATTGAAACTTTATTTTTTAAATCAAAATTTTGGAACAATTTATTTATTACAAATTTTTTTTTATTATATTTCATTTATTTCATCCAATTTTTTGTTATCTAAGCATAAGTACCGACACAAACTTGGTGAAAAATGAATAAAAATTGCATACTTTTCCGAGCAGTTCTACTTTAATTTGCCTTGCACACTGAGCCAAAAAAGGCGTGCTAAATTTTAGGACTTTTGGTATTAAATCAAGTTCTAGTATTTTTATACACAAAACAAGAACAAATACTTTTTTTTTATAAAAAACAACAATATTTAAGTTCTTTCGGTATCATATCAAGTACAAACTGCTCTAAAATCGTAAAATTAATGCCCAGAGGCATAATTTTTATGCCCAGAGGCATAATTTTTAGTACCAAGAAAATTAATGTTAATCCAAAAATCCTTGAATTAAAATATTTCAATAATTTTAATACTATGGCCGAATGGTAGAGTGGTTGAATAAAATGCTAAAGACCGAGGTTCGAATCCCGACGAAAGCATAAGAAAAATGTATACTATATTTATATTTTCTATTTTGTGCTCATGAATAATTTAATTACTATGGCCTAATGGTAGAGTGGTCGGTTGAAATGCTAAAGACCGAGGTTCAAATCACGAAGAGGGCATAAGAGAAATAAAATAAGAAATTAGAAATATAAAAAATAGAAATAAATAAAAATTAATAATAAGAAAAAAAAATAAAAAAAAAATTTTTTTTTTCTCTTTTAAAAAAATTTTAATCCCAAAAGGCATTGATTTTAGTAAAACCGTCATTGGACGGTTTTTGTTGCGGAAAATGCATGATTTTATGCATTTTTACACGATTTTAGCACGTTTTTTATCTCAGTGCATATACAATCTGTACATATTTAATCATTGCATTAGAAACTTATTTTATTTTAAATTAATTTTCATTGAGAAACAATTTTTACTTTTTGGTAAAATTGTAGATTATATTTTTAAAAAAATTTTCATCGATTTATTGACAGTAATTGAAAGGCTACTTACTTCTGGCCAGAGCTTTAAACAAGAAAAATGATTTTTAACAAATTAAGAAATTAAGAGATTTTAATTATTTTCATATTTTTCCAGTTACGAACTTATTTTCATTTATTATTCAGATAAACCTTATAGCCTTTTTACACATTCCTTTTTTCATGCCTTTTTCACTCCTTTTTGAACAAAAACGTCACAAACCAAAGAAAAAGTAGTTGTTTTATTTTTAAAATGTCAAATATGTCAAAAGGCTAATAAAAAAAAGGGTCATGTAACTTTTTATATCAATAAAAAAGAGTTGGAATAGCTATTTTTTTGGTTTTTATGAAAAAAGGAGTGAAAAAGGCATGAAAAAAGGAATGTATAAAAAGGGTATTATGCTCATAAAAATATAAAAACTAGAATTTTTGGTAACAATTCACAAAACGAAATTTTCCATGTACCGAATATGTACAGTACATATAGTACATATAAAGTAAATGTGTTATGTAACTACAATAATCTAATTTTCTATTAACTTCTTCCTTATTTCTTAGCATTTTTGCATAATGAAACATTTACAATATTGGCAGTTTTCTTTGATCTATCAAGATAATATTTGATAATTTGATAGGAACGGACATTGTATGAACATGAACACACATAATGGAAAATTATTTAAAATTAAATCTAAATAATAATTATTATTTTAATATATTCTTATAATGTTGCAAAATGTTTTCTAAATGAAATGATTTCTGAAATAAATTTTTGAAAAGTTATAATTATGTATAACCCGATTGTTTCCAAAGATTTGAACTGGGTTCTTGATTTGGAAGATTATTATTTTCCTTTTGGTATCAAAAAAAGATAAAATAAAAAGGAAAGATCTAATACCAATAGTTTTTTAGATGGAATTTCAGGTAATTCTTTTTCAAGCCTCTAGTTAATCTTTTCTAAGAATTTAAGAGTTAGGAATAAAATAAATTTGAATATTTCAAACTTTGCCGATCTTTGTATAGAGCATCTTAAATCAATTAACATTTTAATTGGCAAAATTATCATTATTATTTTCGTTTTTTTTTTTTTTACTTCAGATTTCTAAAATTTAATTTTGACTAGTTTCCATAAAAGTATATAATACTTTATAATATTTAATGTAAAATGCACAAAGCATTGTGCACATTATGTTCATTAAATACATATAAATAATAATTAATAAATAATTTTGAATTGTTATTAAAGGTATTGACCGGATATATCTATAAAATAATACTAATAAATATTATAATTTATTTCAATTGCAGACTTTATTTTCAGAAGTCAATTGAATAAATATACGTTTAATTCATTTTTACGTTTTATTAACGTAAACAGATAAATAAATAATTGATCAAATAATATAAACAGTTCAATTAATATTTATATAATGTTCTAGAAACAGTAATGTCAATGTGTATTATATTGTGTAAAAAAAATAAATCAGTTAAATATTGAATATCCTTAAAAAATTTTAAACTCCGTCACTAGATTTACTATCATAATCAATAAGGTCTTTATATATCAAAATGTCCTTGCGTAAAGACTTCATTTACGAACGTAATTGCTAATACTTACATATATGAATAAATCTAACAAACTGACTTTCTTCTAAAAATTATAAACATTATGCCATAATAATGAAGTATGGAACCCGTTTACAAGAAATTCTGTTTTAAAAAACCTTCGCCCCAAACACAAATTCCACAGTCATATATTCATTTTAATCGATTCGTTTTTAAGACCCCACTCGAACCTCTATGGCACATTCGACGCGTAAACAATTTGAGATTAAGCACATTTGTATTTAGTTTCCACTTATCGTTTCTATCTATCCACATTGCACATACAGATTTTTATCCGGTTAAGAGCTCGTTACTCAAAAATTTGGCATAGTAAAATCTCAACCGCTACCTTAAGTTACACCATAGATTAAGAATACAGAAAGATTTATAGCTTCATACAACATTTTTTCAGCCTTTTTTGGTATTTTTATGTGAAGGTGTTAGTAAAACTAAATAAAATTCTTTTCATATATTGATAATTATCACGTATTTTATTTTGTTTTACTAACACATTCACATAAAAATACCAAAAATAATGTTGTATGAAGTTAACAATCTATGTGTATTCTTAATCTATGGTTAAACTAAACACAGTATTTTAAAAACTTTGTAATATAAGTAATATGAATATAAGTTTTGAAATATAAAATATAAATAAATTCGTATGTATACCTGTAATGTTAATATTTTGGAAACAATACTATAAATCAGAAAAAAACTTAATATTTTCTGTTATCTATCATCATTAGTTTGCTACAAGTAATAATTTATTATGAATGAATGTTAAATGAACAAGTGTGTAATTATCATTATCTTGATTTGAATAAAAAAAATCAAAATTTACTAACATGAAGAATTATTTATTTTCATGTTGTAAACAAAAGTTAATAGGCCTAAAAGTATTTTCAGTTAATATTAGAAACTTTCTTTATTATCATTGTAAAATGTGTAAAACATAACTTCCTTATTAAAAATTTCCAAACGTAATCATAATAGTAAATGGCTAAGGCAATCTCTAAAATTATACAACTTAAAATTTATTATTATTAAATTTCTAGAAAATAATCTTTTATAAGGATATTCAATCTACTAAACTTAGATATATTTTAACAACAATTTTAACAACAATTTTAACAACAATAATACATAAGTGAACTCCCAAAGAATGTTGTTTCTCTAGAATTGAAAAAAAAGTGTATATATTCAGAGGAGATCGTAAAACACTATAAATCTTAAATTAATTCAAAATAAGAATTAATTTAAGATTTATAGTGTTTTACGATCTTCTCTTAATATATACACGTTTTTTTCAAATCTAGAGTAACACAATTTTTTCGGATTTCACTTATGTTCCACATATACTTTACATAAGACTAGTTTTAAGAAAAGTACATAATAATTATTTAAAATTTCCTCCCGTTTTGACATCATATATAATTATCTTATTACAGCTGGGTGTTTGGCGAGTTCTTGTGCCGAATGTATCAATTTATACATTCACTTAGTTATACAGCATCAATTTTTATTCTAGTTGTGATATGTATGGAAAGATATTTTGCGATAATCCATCCAATTACGTGCAAACAAATTCTGACACCTTGGAGATTGAGGGTATGCTGTAATTATTTTATTTATTTGAGTTTGTCAGAATTTTTCAAAACAATAAAGCTTTTTCTTTATTTTTGATTAACCAAATTCTTTAGTTTTCCGAAATTTCACACATTAGTATTACTTATGTACATAAATTTAATTTAATTTCAGATGGTGATATTTGGTGTTTGGGTTACATCAGCAGTTTATTCTACACCTAAATTTATATTTAGTAAAACAATAACAAATGTACACACACACAATGGCATCGAAGAACATATTTGTATATTGGATAGACAAATGTTTAATTCTGAATTGTTAGATTTGATTAATTTTGGATTTTTATATGTTACACCGTTGTTAGTGATGACGGTAAGAAATTTTACATCATTTTTGGGTATTTAATACGAAAAAATTCACGATATATTTAATAGTTTTCTCAGTGGTCACAAACACGATATACCTCAGTTCGAAACTTTGAAATTTGATAATTATTATTTTCCACGTGTTACACAGAAATTCTCTTTCATTATAAATTGCAAAAGAACGAAATAGAATTGCTTATATTATTTTCTAGATACTTTATAGTCGAATTGCTATTGCATTATGGAAAAGTTCTCGAGGTTTAGAAAGACATATTGCACTACAAAATACCTGTTCGCCACAGGGAGCTCATTTATTCAGAAAGCCAAGCAGTAAATACGAGAAACGAAACTGTCCTGCAATAATAGAAAGTCAAGTAAGTTATTTATCTATATTCTTTGTATACCATTCTCTCCCAAATATCAAATATTTTCAATAATTAATAAAAATAATCATATATTATGAAGGTAACTATGGAGTCTGAGAAAGTTGTTGTAACAACGTGGAAAAAGGCTAGTTTTCATCAACGACATGGAACTCAGGTTTCTCAGATATCTAATTCAACAAATAATGTCCTTAGAGCAAGACGTGGAGTTATTAGGATGCTAATTATAGTAGTGTTAACATTTGCATTATGCAATCTACCATTCCATGCCAGAAAAATGTGGATGTACTGGTGAGTTTTGTGTTAACTATATTGATTGAAACATAAAGGAAGTCTTAATCTTAAAGCGTGAATTTTGTAATTTGCTCAGATACATTCTATTTGGCATTATGAATTTAATGTCTATATCGATTTCTAAAAAATTTTCTAACACTATTAAATTTTAAATTTCAAAGGAATGAAAATTATTGCTTTTGTTATGATTTCTATATTTAATTATCAAAAACAAAAAAATTATTGATAAGTATATATATATATATGATTAGACAGAATAGCGATTTTGTAAATTATAAATTTTGACGTTTGTAAATATATAAAACACTGCATTTCTTTCTTATTACAAATATAAATTTCTATTTTTAATTTAATTTTATTTTACTTTTATCCAACAGGGGAAATACATATAAAGGTTATTCAAATTTTAATGCCCTTTTCACACCATTAACTTTCCTAGCAACATATTTTAATTCTGGTGTCAATCCATTGCTGTATGCATTTTTAAGCCGAAATTTTAGGAAAGGTATGCGCGAACTTTTACTTTGTTCATTCAAAAAGGGTAAAGGTAAATCATCATCGACACACCAACGAATACCATTACAGGTTAGTTTAAGTGGAGTTTATACAAATAATTTAAAACCAGTACAGCCAAGATTGCATATTTTTATATTCGTGATAATTTCAATTTTTATTAAATTTCTAATTTTGTGATGATTAATTTTTGTCTTTAAAAAAAAAAAATATTTTAATTTAAAATCACCAAACTAAATATGTGATAAGTAGTTATATTCAGTAAATATAAACGAATTGAAAATTTTTGAATTGATTACCAGTTTAAAATGCCAAATTTGCATGGCAATAATAAAAATTTGCAAAATGCTACAAATTATTGCATTAGGTGATCATTAGTAACATGTAATATGCAATCTTAGTTAAATAACAATAATAATATTGTAAAAATGGTAAAAAAAAAATAATCAAAACAAAAAGAGTCAAATATTTGGTAAAATATAAAGCTTTGAAAATTACTCATACCAGCTTAAAGCCCTTCGAGAAATATTGTTAAATGAAAAAACTTAATTTTCTAACTTCTAGTTGAAAAAAAAAAATTTGTCAACTTAAAAAGTTTGATACTATATGTTGCTTCCATTAGAACAAGAATTAGCGAATATTAAAAATTGATAAAGAGTTAAGTTGTCAATTAGAATATATTTTTAATTTCTCTTACAACAAATTAGGTAACATTAAAAATTGTCAAAGAATTAAATTTTCAATTAGAAAATGTTCTTAACTTACCAAACTGAAAATTGTAATATAAATATATGTCTCTGTAATACAGAATGAAGAAAGATGTTACCAGAAGCTTTATATTTTCGAACAATACAAATAATTTGACTAAAGTCAATTTCTCATGACGCTAACTAACTAAATTTTAATATCAGTCTAAACTAAATGAAGAAGTTTAATTTTGCATTGTTTACAATTACTAATATTATAAATCAGTATTAGAAACGTGTAATATCATTATTATCTAATTAAACTTTGTTTCCCATACCTTAGCTAAGCTTAGAACATATTCAAAATAAACATCTCAATTTTATTATTTAAAAATTAAAAGTGTCAATAACGCACTCATGAGTATTAAGTTACTAACAATTTTTTATATAATTTTTTTGATTTTGATCTGTTTGTAATATGTTTGGTGAATTATAAACGATTAATTTAATCAGACAATATTTTATTAATGTTTAGCTGTTTTTTACATTTAAGATGCAACGACCTTCGTTGTAAGATTTCTAAAAAAAAAATTTTAAGAGCCCACCGAAGTGTTTTAAGAATAAAAACATAATTATTATTTTTTGACTAATAAGTAATCCAATTCTAATTTTTTTTAAAATTAAAAATCGTAGAATTATTTTAATATTATCTATAGTGAAATATTTAAAAGAATAATGTAATTAATTCATTATATACATATAGTTATTATAATTGATAATTTTTTGCTATGAAGAAGACTTACAACAAAAGTCGAAACATTGCAGTTTAAAAGTAAAAACAACTTCATTAATATTGTCTGATTAATTCATAGTTTAATTCATCAAAAAAAAATGTTTATGACTTTTTCATGATTAAAATAAAAAGTTTAGACTGATATTTATTAACAAACTTTAATAATTTCATACTACTTTTTTCTTACATTCAGTAGTTTCATTTCTTTTGATTGGAGTAAGAATGACAAAATTAAACATTTTTCAATTAAATTAAAACACAAAAAAAGAATTTTTTCTCAATTCGATATGAAAAATATAAAATACAATTTAAAATAGATATTATTTTAAAATGTTTGTTTATTAACACATCGTATTTTAGTGGGTATATATGTTGTTTCTTTCATAATTCACTTTTCACAAATAGATAAAATCGGTAATTTTTATCAATAAACAAGATCGTTATAGTATAGTACTTCTTTTTTTTCTTTATATTTTTAAGACTTTTTTTTCCAAAGCATAAAATATTTTATTCTAACTAAATTAATAAAAAAAGTAGCTAAAAACTTTTAAAATTTTTGGATTTGTGAGGAAACACTTTAACTTAAAAAAAAAGTTTTCGAAAACTGTTCTCTATAAAAAGCCATTTGATTTATATATTTTTCGTCATAGTTGTTTTGACATAATTATGAATTTCTATTTTTTTTTTAATCCTAAGTCTAAAATATAATTTTTATTTATCGAAAATATTTCTTAATTTAAAAACAAACATTTTGAAATAATATCTTGTCAATATATAGTATAATTAAGAATTAAATTAGAAATAAGTGTAATAATCTAATAATTAGAAAAAATTTCAAAATTGTTAAACACAAAATTAACTTATTTTTATGATTAAAAATAAAAAGAAAATGTTTTTTTTTTTCAAGAAAAAATTCTTATACTCATTATCCCTCTTTAATAGAATCATTCTTTACCAACTGATTCGACTCATGTAGGAAATCAACTGTGATGCTGTATTATAATTATTATTCTTCTTACAATAATTTCATTCTTTATGCTACTGCTATTGGAATGATGGTATTAAATTTACATAATAAATATACATATAATTATTATCAATCAATAATATAAATACAAAACATATACCTACCAGTCTGTTGTAAATGCTGTTAATTTACCATTAGAAAATTTAAAGTATAATCATAGGCAATTACAAAAAGAAGAATCAACCCGTGAACAACATACAGAAATTATAAATACAGAAGGAATTTAGTAAATTAAAATAATATTTAAAATTTAATTAAAAAAAAAAAAAAACTTAAAAAAATTAAATTAAAAAAATTAAATAAATAAATAAAATAATTTGTCCTTATAAGATATGGGCAAAAATTCTATGAAAATGAAACAATGTACCTTACACACCTTTACACCTTAGTTAGACATACTATAGGTTAACAACTATCACGGTTAGGAAATAAGTTGACAAAACAATTATGCTAACCTTTAGTTTTTCAAAGATTTTTTTTTAACATTTCGTTAAGACTATTAAAGTTAAAACATTTATTTTATATCAATATACGTAACTATTATAAATAAAAATATGTACTACATAATTATAGTATAGTCGTCTTCCTTAACTCACATGCAAAACATAAAGCTCCTTTAACTGTTATGTGAATCTTGTAAATCGCAAAGGAATATTATATCATTTTATCATATCATTTTATAAACCTCTAAAGCTCTTTAATCACAGATAGAAAATACAAAATCAATAGAGATCTATACGTCTGCTGAGAAATGAAACAACGTATGACATTTATACGTCATTATTTGACAATAGCACCATTCGATTCCTCGTACTCGATTTTATAAGTACAACTGCTTTGCAATATTCTTAATGTTGATTAACATGTGTTTTTTAGATGAAAATTGTACGCTACTTGATATTTTTTCATACGTTTTTTTTAATTTTCAAATCTTTAAATTCAAATTACTCGAAACTATACTTTTCATTATACGTTGTTTCATTTCTGAGCAGGCGTATATAGGTATGTCAAAATAGAAATGTTTAATTTTCTTTTTCCTGCAGATTAATATAAAAATTTATAAATAAATAATTAAATTAATATGGGCTCTAAATATTTTTTTTTAATTCAATTTATTTGCAGTACAGTAACTTCGTATTAATGTTACAAAACATGTTGTTTTGTAAATCAGAAAGCATTTTCATTATTTTGAAAAAAAATAAAAATAAAAATTTACATATCTACATTCTAACATTTTTTTAGTAAAAAATAAATCCAAATATCTCATTAAATAACGTATGACAGTTGCCATCTCTAAGAATTTTTGCCCTAATTTTATAAAATTAATTAATGTTTAATTAAAACTATTTATATTATTTATTCAAATGTTAATTAACAATAATTATTGTCTCTTGTTTATAAAATTTTGTACATAATAATATTTTTATATTAAAAGAAAACTTTTTAATAATAAATGTTTAATTGGAAAAATATTTAAGATTTAAACTTACATGTTTTTCTTTGTTATTTTGGTAAAAACTTATGTATTTTTTTTTTTTTGGAAACTACTAGCTGGATCAATTTTTCTACATATTTTACTAATTTTGAACATACAACTAAACTTGTGCAAACGATTTTACTTACAATTACTTAAAATTGAAGCTGTTTGGTTTGTAAATTTGTAATTTCTAGCCAAGACTGTATAAAATTATTACCTTTTACCTTTTCAAAAATATGCAATTAAAATTGAAGCAGTTTGTAAATTTGTAATTTCTAGCCAAGACTGTATAAAATTATTGCAAATTTCTAACTCATTTACAAATCTGCACAAAATTAGACCTTTTTTTTGCCTTTTCAAAAATATGCAGTATTTAATCAATTATAGTATATCAACGCTCATAAGAACATTTCAAAATTTATAAAAATGGACAGATGTGGTTTCATCTTAAGAAAGGGAAACTTATCTTGAATTTTGTGTAGAAGTTATAAAAGCATTATTATAAAGTTGTTTTTGAACTTTTGATGTGAAAAATTTTCTATTAATTTTTTATCCTTCCAAAAAAGAATATGTTAGGTCATGTCTAAAACTTGTTTGTAAATTTTCTTGTGTGAATTGATAATTTTGAAAGATAATCAATAATTGAAAATAGGTTACATTGAAAGGGAAGTATTTGACAATTGAAATGAGAATAGAATAGAACTAGTTAAAAAAAAATTTAACCTTGTTGCATTTCATTTATAATTGCAAAATTTATCTATCTATTCGTTTTTCTTTGATTATTTGAAACTTTTGATAATATTGTTTCCTACTTTTGATCATTATTATATGTAAACAATTTCTTCATGTGAGCTATTTTGATTTTGTCGTGATTCGTCTTTAACATCTTTCTTAGATTAAGTTTTGTATTGAGGGTAAACTTTTCAAGGTTTCAATTTTAGAATGTCGTGATTATCTATTAATGTCAACAAAACAAATTAATGTTAAAGACTGCATATGGGTACATAATTCAATATAAAGAAAAAAATTATTACACAAAGAATGAAAGGGGAAAAAATTTAAATATAGTGCAGTACTAAAAACTATTTCTTACACACTATTTCTTAAATATTATTATATTTAAAAAAAAAAAAAGAAGAAAACGACTTTATCTAAGGTATTTACGTTAGTGGAGTGTTATTAGTTATTAATTACATAAAATAACACTTGAAGGTTGGTTTCAGCATGTGATGCGAATACAATTCGATTATTTATATTCAAATCCTGATTTTTAAACTTAATTATATCAGTTTTTATGATTATGAATAAGTCTATCTGAGTGAGTTATTTTGTATTTATTAATTATAAAATTATATTCCCAGTATTTAAGTGAAAGGATAATTATAAAACGAAAACATACAACATTTAAAAAGAAAATAAAATTCAAAAGTATATAACAAATCTATTTTATAACGCAACGTAATAATGTAATTTTCCATATTGGGTAAAGAGTAGCCCACAATGCCTTCTTTAACTATGGAATATTTAATAGCTAGACGAATCAAATAGAATGTAGGAACATCACATATCACTGGCATGACAAACAACAAAATGCGTCAGTGATTAATACAAGATCTATAAAGTCAACTTTTGGTTATATTCTTTTTCAAAAAAACTATAAATACAATGTAATTAAAATCTTTCATTAAAATTTTTTATAATAGCAATCGAATTTTTATTAAATTTCTTTATTTTAATAATTTCGACGCGATTTAAAATTAAAAAAAAAAATTAAATAAATAGAATTTTATTTATTTTTTTTTTATACGAACGCATTTGAGAATGTATTTTATGCAATTAATTAATTAATATTTTTTTAGGTCTATAAAAGGCGATGTGTTTTTTATATTAAGTATCAGTTCCATTCGGAACATCGTATTTTTTTTCCATTTAGAAAAATTTGTTTTTTAAATCGAAAAAAAATTAAACATTTTTTTAAGTAATAAAAGAGAAAAATGTTTAAAGTTTCCTTTATAACTGTAGCAACATTGCTATGTTTAATTCAGGTGATTGCAGGTGACGGTAGTACTTATGTACCGACAACACCTTGTGACAAATGTATAAAGGGTTATTGCGGCCAAAAGGGTGAAAAAGGTGCTGCCGGACCCCCAGGCTGCACAGGTGATTACGGCCCTGATGGTGCAGCTGGAGATGCTGGTGATAAAGGTAATATAGGACCAGTGGGTCAATGGGGTGCAGCTGGTGAGCCGGGAACACCAGGAACTCCGGGTGCTAAAGGAGAACCAGGCCCACCTGGTGATAAAGGACCACGTGGAGTTGCTGGCAGTGACGGTGGTCCCGGACCAAACGGTGCCAAAGGACAACCCGGTGCACCTGGTGATCCAGGTCCAGCTGGCGCACCAGGAACCCCAGGAGCTAATGGTGCTGATGGACCACAAGGACCACAAGGCGACCAAGGACCAGCAGGAAAAGCCGGTGGTCCCGGTGCTAATGGCAAGGCTGGACCACCTGGCCCTCAAGGACCACCCGGACCTAAAGGACCACCCGGAATTCAAGGAGTTAAAGGACCCCAAGGTTCTAAGGGAGCTCAAGGAAGACAAGGACCTCAAGGACCACCCGGACCAGATGGAGCCAACGCTGTATGTCCACCTGATGCTTGTTGCAATGGACCATTCGGACATGTACCAAAAGTTTATTGGCCTAAAAATAAATGCGGTGCTGACTGTAATCCACTTCATAATGGTTAAAAAATTAAATCAAAAACCAAACCATTTACGATAAAAGGCTAACGATATGGAAAAATGATGATTTTATGTTAATTATTACATTACTTTACTCAAAAAAAATAAAAAACCATTCTTTCAACAATTTACAAATTTAAATTAAGGATTAAAAAATCTTGCATTAAAATATAATAATTAGCAATGTAAAAATTATAATAAAAAAAAAAATTTAATTTCTTCCCAATTTAATTTTTTTTCATTTATAAAAATTTTATTAATTAAAGAATTAATGAAAAATCGATAATTTTTATGATTTTTTAATTATATTCTATAGGTCCAATCAAAAACAAAAAGTTTTATATTACTTATACCTATACGTACAGCGTGTACATCTTAATAGAGAAATTGATATTGAGATCAAATGGATAATATGGATGTTGAGATCTTAAAGACTTCTGTAGAAAAAAATTTTAAACACAAAATACATTTTCATTTGTTAGCAGTTCATTTAGTTATTGTTGAAGGCACTTAAAAAATAGTATTGAAAAATAGTTCTCATTTAGCGCTCTATTTTTTTTAACTTTTATTTTTTTTTTATTTCGTTGATATTTTTGAGATTGTAATTTTCTAAGGATGAGTTCTGACCTTGACATGAGTCTTCAATAACTTGTCAATAATATCAAGATAAAAAAATTCTCAAATAAAATAATAATAATTATTAGAGCCCAAACAAGATGAGCTTATGAATGAAATTTTGACAACATTCTCCCAAAAATGACTTATTCAAATCGATTATAGAACTCGTTCTGGTAATAATATTCGTATAGCTTGTGGCCTAGATAAAAAATAAGGTATAATGAAGACAGTAGATATCAATTAAATGAGATTTAAAAAAATTTTTACACTCTGATTTTGAAATAGCGAACAAATCGGAGAAAAAACATTTTCAGAACTATCGAAATTTGTTAAACATTTCTAAAAACTGTAAAAAAACATAAAATTTATTACGAAAATAATTTTTTTCAGATCTTCATCATCGTCTGGCGCCTTATTAGTCCCGACCAAAACGTTTAGTAAAATATTAAATGTTGGCTCATTTAACATCGTCTCGTTACCTAGAGGTGTCAGAGTATTATGCATTTTAGCAGCTTATATCGATTATATCGATTAAAATAGGACATTTTCTTGATGGAAAAGATATACGAAGAAGGCTCCAAGGCTATTATTTATTTATAATTTTTATGACAGACTTATGCGTTGTTTATAGCTACCACAGTCAAGTAATTTTTGGAGGAATGTTCCGGTAAACCTATTCACAGCTAATTTTATCTGAAAGTAAAAAATCAACTGCAAAAAATATAAAACTTTTAATCATCTGAAAATTTCGACAGGAAAAGGTAACCGAAAAAAAAATTCAGATAGGAAGGAAATGTAATGAAAAAGAAACAAAAAAATAATTTTGTGAAGTAATGAAATTTTTCAGATAGCAAAAAAAAAAAATAAATTCAATTTTCTTAATTATTTGAAAATATTTTTAAAAAACTCTTCTTACGAAAAACTGATAAAATTGATATCTTCATTTTCCGTAAATTTGCTTAAATATAAATAGAATAATAACATAGAAAATCGGTTTTTACGGTACCATTTTTTCAGATAGGTAAATTAGCTATAAACAAAGCATTAAGAAATTATTTCTACGTAATTAATCGATTTAGCTCTTATTATTTTTTTCGAATAATGCAATTTTATTTATAACACTTATTTTATTTCGTATTATGATTTTTATACCCTTATTTTATTAATTATGCGCATTTGGCATCTTAAGTGTACTAGTATTATTTATTAATTACAATTATTCTAGAACATTGATAAAGGAATTCCCGAATTTATTAAAATATAAAATAAATTTAATTTCTTTTTTATTTTAATAATTCCAAACTTCTATATTTTGTGATTAAATAAATAAAGTTGTTATTATTTTAACTATACTTTTTATATCTTAAATATATGAAAAGATACAATCTTATCTGTATTAAGTACTCATATTGTTAAAATTAATTTTCTGAAATACCAAAATCTCTATAAATTTATGTGTAGCTAACGCTTTACTATATTTTAATTATAGATCTTAAAAATAAAAACTTTTAAAAGAAATAAAAATAATTTTATTAAATAAAAATAGGTAGATACGCATCTTTAATTATTCTATTTTGATTTTAATGTTTGATAACCGGAGTTAGATGGGACCCGTACAGTCTATCAAACGCAAACTTGAAAACTTCAAAATTGAAGAAAGAAGAAATTCAAGGTTTTATTGTGTTAATATTACTTTTTGTTGCTAAGTTCTGTCTGATCAATTTTAATATTTAACCCCTATCTTTAAAATCTAATTTTATTTGAATTGAAAATCTAATTTTATTTTAGCACCTAACTTTAATCTTATCATCTAATAATTAAAACATTATTTTGTTAGCTTTCTATTTTGTTTCATATGCATAGAGAATATCAAATAACCAAGTTTGCTATGTATTACAAGAAAATCTATCCGAACGAATTTGTGAAATTTTTAGACAAGTTGGTAATGATTTGACAATCTAATTGGAAACTAACTAGAGTTACTAAAGTTTCCAGAAATTTGAAATTGGTTATTTATTTATTTATTTATTTATTTCATTTCTGCTTAACACAAACAGTTTACAAAAGCTTAAAATTAAAAAAAATTTACATTACGTTAGCAGTATTATGTTACAAATAAAATTTGATAAATATATATACTATTCGTAAGAACTAAAATAAGAATTTAAAATTTATTTAATTATTAACTATATTATACAATATGGCTAAATAAAATTGATTTTTGAACATTCTTTGACAAGGAGAAATCGATTGAACTCTTATATTTATTGCCCAAAATCAACATTCGGTTAACTGGCTCAAACATTTCATAATTTGTTTTATGACAAAAAGTTACAAAAAGGTTATTGGAACGTAATCTGGATTCAGTAATAAATTGAATTTTGCCAGAAATTTGATTTGAGATTATATTGTCTTTGATTATTTCAATTAGGAAAGTAATATCAGCAACTTCACGCCTTTTTTCTAAAGAGGTCAAGTCAATCAATTTCAGCCTAAATTGATAGGAAGGGAGAATAAGGGGGTCGGACCATGGTAAATTACGAAGGGCAAATCTGAGAAATTTTTTTTGAATAGATTCAATTCTATCAATATGGACTTGATAGAATGGAGCCCATACTTGGGTTGCATATTCCAAAATTGGTCGAACTAGTGTCGTAAAGAGGGCTTTCAAAATGTAGGGATCAACAAAGTCTTTTGACCATCTTTTAATAAACCCAAGCAACGAGTTAGCTTTATTAGTGATATGAGTATAATGGATTTTAAAAGAAAGTTTTTCATCAAAATAAACACCCAGATCTTTAATTGATTGAACTTTTAATAACTTTTCATTATTGAAAGAGTAACTCGAAGGCACAGGATTTGTTCGGCGAGAATACGAGACCAAATGACATTTGCTAATGTTGAGCTTAAGATTATTCTCATGACACCATTTATAAAAATTATCAAGGTCTTTCTGTAGTAAGGAACTATCATGGTTGGACGTGATTTTTTTAAAAAATTTCATGTCATCCGCATAAATTTGCACCTCACTATTATTAATGATTGACGTAACGTCATTTACAGAAATAATAAACAGTAAGGGACCCAGATGGCTACCTTGTGGGACGCCTGAGTTGGCCTCAATAGAAGAAGATACAACGCCTCTAAAAGCGACATTGTAGCTTCTACCTATTAAGTACGAGTGAATCCAATTGAGAAAAGGTTCTGGAAAGCCATAGGCTTTCAATTTGAGAAGGATTACACTATGCGGTAAAATGTCAAAAGCCTTACTTAGATCTGTATATACGACATCTGTTTGGAAGCCTTCCTCCATGTTAGCAATGAATTTTGAAGTACATTCAACAAGATTGGTTGAAGTTGACTTGTGTTTCATGAAGCCATGTTGGTTATCTACCAAAAAACTTGTGCAATGAGGGTACACAAAGTCGAAGATCATAAGCTCAAACAACTTTGGGATAGCTGAAAGCTTCGCAATTGGGCGGTAGTTTGCTACATCATTCCTAGCATTTGCCTTGTGAGTCGGTCTAATGAAAGCTACTTTCCAAAAAGAGGGGAAAATACCGGAAGAGATCGAAAGGTTGAAAAGGCGAGACAGGGGATAGACAAGAACATCAGAACAATTTTTCAAAATGTTCTCCGGTATACCGTCGGGTCCAAGAGTAGTGTTATTTCCCTTATTTCCCTATATAAATCATAATGAGCATTTAAATTCGAAAAAGCTGATCTAAAAACATAAAGTTAAAAAGCCAGCAAATATAACATGAATAAAAAAATAATTCAGACGGCCGGCGCGGCAATTGCTAATTATGTTACAATTAATTTGTTTATTATATTATAATGTAACATTGAAAATATTGATTAGATAAGTAATTAAAAAAATTAATTATTTTCTTGGATATAAGAGTTTAAGTGACAATGTAGTTGTATTATTACGATAGGGCAAAATAAAAATTAAAGTCTACGCTATTGATAAGAATTAGACAAGCAATCTCATGAGATTCGTCAATTTTAAAAGTTACTAACATTTATATGAAATAAGTAAATGTATCGTAGAAGAAAGTTATTACGTATATATAATAACTACAACGTATATAAATTACTTTTAATTTGAAGATACATTATGTTCGCATAACGATCTTGACACATACATATATTATTGTATTATTTACATATTTTTATTGAACTTCATTATGGAATAAGTTTCATAAATAAATACAATTTTTTTTAATATGTTTTGTTTTAAAATCTTTAGCACTGAATTCATAAATATTTATTCGGCATGTTAAACAAATATTATGAAAATAAAATTTACCTACGTTAAAAAAATGTCAACATCAATATTAAAAGAAATTATATTATAACAGTTGAATAAACAAAATAAAAAATTTTTTTTTACAGCATCAGAACGGTCAAGGGTACGTAAGTTAATTATTTTATTAAACACTTCGTTTCGCTAATGCCAAATAACAGAAACTGACAGTCTTGATTATAATATTGTAAAAAGGACATTAAATAAATTATAACAAAATATGTTGGTATATTATAGTAACAAAATTAGGCAATTTATACTCATTTACGTAAGTATAGTTTAATTTTATACAATAATGTTTAAAACTCCAACCGCAGCAGTATAGGTACATTTTCATTTATTATTGTTTAAATTAATAAATTGAATAAACGTATTAAGACTTGAAATTTTGTTTTCTATTTCTGTTTTCTATTTTTGCAGTTTTTTTTGTTTTATTTTACAGAAAATAAACGGCCGTGAAAAATGCTACAAAAATTGTACGAAAAACACCTCTACCAGAAAATCACAAAACTATATTTCAATTTGATTTCTGTGCAGAAACTGTAATTTATCAAAAACACCACTGTTATTATTTCATAGTTTAATAAATCTTTTAAGTATAAACTTCTGTCGGTAGTTCTATGTAGGGATCGCAATACCGGGATCCCGGGATACCGGGATCCCGGTATTTCGGAAAAAAACCAATGAAAATCAATACCGGTATTATATTTGTCAAAACCGGTATTTCGGTATTTAAATTTTTTTCTGAGGATTTATTATTCAATATTTTTTGATATTTTTAGTAGATTGTTTTTTATAATTACAAACAAGTGCGGTTACTAAAAAAATAAAAGTTTTAAGAGCCCTCGACGTGAAATTCTGTTTTCTATTTTTGCAGTTTTTTTTTGTTTTATTTTGCAAAAAATAAACGGCCGTGAAAAATGCGACAAAAATTGTACGAAAAACACCTCTACCAGAAAATCACAAAACTATATTTGTTATTTCTGTGCAGAAACTGTAATTTATCAAAAAAATTAAAAATTTGTTAGAAATAAATGAAATTAATTAAAAATTGTTTAGAAAATTAAAGAAATTCAAAATTTCACGTCACCAGCCCTGGAGAGTGGTATTTTAGCTTTATTTCTGCGTTTGAGATTTTTTATTATCTTTTTGCTTTACTTCAGAATCCAAACAAATATGTTCAAGTATTTTAAAGGCTTATTTTGGCCAAAAAACTCAAAAAATTCGCCTCGCCTACCCTGGAGCCAGTTATATACTCTCTAACATATCAAAAAATCACATCAGTCGAGATTGTATTAACTCTAGAATCAAAGCAAAACCAAGACCCATTTTCCGCAGTGAGGGCTGTTAATAGTTTGTTGTGTGTAGTTGCATTTGTATTTACTTAAATATTTTAACAATTCTGCTGATTTATTGTGAAAGTATTTTTTTTAAATTATTGGAGGTTGCAATTAGCAGTGGGTTAGTGGGTATGTTTTTTTTAAGTTAAATAATTTTTGTTTCATTTTTATAATAATTATTATAGGTATTTTTTATTTTGAGAAATATTATTTTTTGGAATACCGGTATTAAAACCGGGATCCCGGTATCAGTGAAGTTCAATACCGAAATACCGGTATTTGTTTTTTTTGCTTTTTTTGCAATCCCTAGTTCTATGACTGCTTCGTGTGTTTTTTGTACATTTTGTGTCGGCACGACCTAACCGTACCTCCTTGCCCACAAATTTTTCGGCTGGTAATCTTAATTTCACCGGAGCTACCTATTTAAAAAAAATAACATTTTTTTCGTATATTTTGCTCCGGCACGACCTAACCGTCTTAATTAATAAATAATAAAAATCTTAATTTCACCGGAGCCACCTATTTAAAAAAAAATTTTTTTTATATATTTTGTGCCGGCACGACCTAACCGTAGCTCCCTGCCCAAATTTTTTTTTCAGGTAATATTAATTTCACCGGAGCTACCTATTTTGAAAAAAAAAAAAAAAAAAATTTGTATATTTTGCTCCGGCACGACCTAACCGTAGCTCCCCACCCAAACATTTTTTTTCAGGTAATATTAATTTCACCGGAGCTACCTATTTCGGAAAAAAATTTTTTTTGTACATTTTGCGTCGGCACGACCTAACCGTACCTCCTGCCCAAAAAATTTTCGGCTAGTAATCTTAATTTCACCAGAGCTACCTATTTAAAAAAAAAATTTTTGTCCATTTTGCGTCGGCACGACCTAACCGTACCTCCCTGCCCAAAAATTTTTCGGCTGGTAATCTTAATTTCACCGGAGCTACCTGTTTTGAAAAAAAAAAAAGTTGTATATATTGTTCCGGTACGACCTAACCGAAACTCCTTGCACAAAAATTTTTCACCGGAGCCACCTATTTAAAAAAAAAAAATTTTTGTATATTTTGTGCCGGCACGACCTAACCGTAGCTCTCTGCCCAAAAATTTTTCGGCAGGTAATCTTTATTTTAACGGAGCTACCTATTTTGGAAAAAAAAATTTAGTTTTAAATAATTTGTAAACGAAAGATTTTTAAAATTAATTTGAATTTAAATTTTTCGCCCCAAATTATTTTGTTTTTATAAATAACAAATGATTATTGAACTACCTTTATTGAAAAAAAAAAAAAAAAATTTAGTTTTAAATAATTTGTAAACGAAAAATTTTTAAAAAATAATTTAAATTTAAATTTGTCGCGCCAAATTATTTTGTTTTTATACATGACAAATGATTATTGAGTAGACCACTCATTTTTTTGAGTATTGAAACGCCAAAAATTATGTCAGTTCGAATTAGATTTCGAATGTCGAAATGAATTTTTACCCCCTACAGAATTACTCAATTATATCATACAACGCGCCTAAAGAAGTATAAACTTCAAAAATTAAAAAATTCTTAGAAATAAATGAAATTAATTAAAAATTCTTTAGGAAATTAAAGAAATTCAAAATTTCACGTCACCAGCCCTGGAGAGTGTTATTTTAGCTTTATTTCTGCGTTTGAAATTTTTTATTATCTTTTTCCTTTACTTCAGAATCCAAGCAAATGTGTTCAAGTTTTTTAAAGGCTCGTTTGGGCCAAAAAACTCAAAATTTAAAAAATCCGCCTCACCTACTCTGGAGCCAGTTATATACTCTCTAACATATCAAAAAAACACTTCAGTCTAGATTGTAGTAAACTTACAATCAAAGCCAAACTAAGAACAATTTTTTGCAATTTTGCACAATGAGGGCTCTTAAACAAGAATCATCCCTCAGATCGGTTCCTTGGAAGAAAAATCTTCAATTCTGGTATAAACATTATATAGGGTCATATAAATTTACCAAATTATAACAAAATCTTTGGGTTTGCTGAACTTTTACGGCATTTTGAGTAAATTTTTAGGATGATATTACCAAATATTTTTTTGGTTGTACGATTTTCTTATAACTAATATTGAAAATTTCCCCTTTTTTATGTATATTGTATATTATATTTTTTAAATTCGCAATTAATATTTAGAAGTGGCTTTAAGGTTTTATCTCAAGTAGAAAATAATCAATTAACTTATTTTATTATATTTTTAAATTATAAATAGTTAAATCAATCTATTTGTTAAAGCAGTGATAGACATTCAATTGATTTTATTCAGAATTATTCGGTAAAATAATTCGGTAAAATAATGATAAAAATATTCGTAATATTGATAACTTTTGGAATTTGCTATGGTCGACCAGAAAGTATAAGTAAGTAGAAATATATTAAATCGACCTGAAGAAGAATGTTCGAAGGTTAAAAATCGATAACACATAGAGTTATGAAGTTTCAAATACAATTTAGAAAGAAAAAAAATAAGAGTCATCGATGTACAATATTTATAGAGTGAAAATAAGTTAATGTTTGAAGAGTAAAAATCGGTAACTAACAGAAATTATTTATAATGTTTAATGATATGGCCTTGATTTTCGAATAAAATATAGAAAAAGGAAGACAATCAGAGTCATCTATGCTTTCTACAATCTTTACAGAGTGAAAATAATTAAATAAGGAACATTTTTAATTTATGAATGAAGTTAAGCTTAGGCTCCAGAGTCAAAGAATATTGAAAAAAGAAATAAAAAATTAATAAATTTTATCCATCAATATTATCGATATTAGTCCTAAGGGTTCTGAGAAAGTGATAGAAAGATTTAATTTTTTTTAACCGTGCATTGTAAATTTTTGTTTCTTATAAACGTTAAATTTATAATATTGTAATAAATACAGCACTATCAATTTTATAACTTGATTTCCAGTTCCACCACCTCCAGGAGATCAATGTGTGTCTCCAAATGGTAAGGGTTTGGGACCAGCTTTACGAGAATTAATTGAACTTATTCCGGCAGCCGACGTTCTAGAAATTTACATGGAGTCTGTTTCTAGTGATCCTGAAGTTATTCGAGTTATGGAGTACATTAGTGGACCTGAATTTGTAAAAATCGTAACCACCATGCAAAATTCAAAAGAATACATCGATGTTTTAGAATATTTCTGTGAAGAGCTTCATTTTGATGCTTATTTCTACATAAATGCATTGAGTTGGTTATTAGGGTTTCCAGAAGTTACCCGGCCACCAAAAATGCAAATGATTTCAGCATTAAAATTGAGTACAGGTTTTAATGGTATGTTAGAAGATATTTATGATGCTATGCCAAAAGAAAAAATTCGTGAAACATTCAAAAAGCGTATGGCAGAAGACGAATTTCTAAAATTGGCCATGGATAAATTAGGATCAGAAGATTTTAGATTAATTGGTGACAAGATTGAAGAATTAGAAGAATATAAAACAATGTTAGAGAAACTTCGAAATATAGGAGTAGACGTAGATAAAATTTTAAAACTAATTATGGACTTTATGGGTTGGCGACCACATAAGCCCGTAGAACCTTAAAATAACAATATTGAATTGAAATTAAATATAAAGTCAATGAAATTTTTCAAAAAATATTAACAAAAAAATTCATATTAAATCAAATTTTACTTTTTTGTACTAAAATTTCAAACAAATAAATTGTTTTCGAAAAATTTTCTTTTTAAATAGTTTTTTTTTCAGTTGGAGCTTAATTGGTTATAATCTTTTAATACTTGAGAACATTATTGCAAATACAAGTAAATCAGTTCAGACATTGCACATTGATGTGCATGTGACCACTATATAAATTATAAGAATTAAGAATCTAGAGACAAAATGTTTTCTTCCCAATAATTTGTTAAAAAGTATTGAAGTTTGTTTCGTCCACTCATCAGCCATTGATAAGATAAGGAGAATGAAATCTATTAAAATAAATAAATTCGTACATAATCTTATAATTCGCCTTTGTCGTTTATTTTGCAGCTCAGTCGTGAAAAGATTATTTTTTCTTGCAAAACATAACTTGTATTAGTACTTGCCTTGGAACTGATGTGAACCATCATGGCGTATTTGCTGTAAGTTTCAATAATCCAGCTTAAAATTGGTGCTAACAAAATTTGGTGTAATTTAAACTTTTTCAGTGAGATGTGGTTTATTTTTTTTAACGAAATGATTTTAATTAATTTTCGTGAGACAGATTAGTTGTACTACGAGTTTTGGTTTTTTTTTTGGAAGTTTTTTGTTTCGATATTTTCTGTTTGAAATTCTATTGTCTCAAAATATTGGTGTTCAGGATACTGAACTTCCCACAGTGTGAAGAACTGGATTCAATTTGACAAAAATTTGGTTAAATCTATGTTTAATTTTTAGACGTAGATAAATAACTTTTACCACTCAAACGTTTCAAGAAAATCTGTTGATTCAAATGACGGTAATTCGAGGTCAAAATGAGAAGATGGATACAGGCCCAGAAGTTTTAACATCCAACTATTTTTTATGCGCTATAACATGTTTTTTTCCAATATTTGGCATTTTAATATAATGCCCCGTCTTTGAGTTTTTTTAACCTTTTCCTACAATGTCGTTGTTTATCCATGAGGGAAATAATAAGATTTTATATCATGGACACAATAATTAATATGGTTGAAACATAATATCTTACAATTCTTACAATAATTACTATATTCAAATTAATTGACTTAAAAAAATATATTAATAACTTTGGCTCTTCAGGATGGCTTATTCTCAAGTTAATAATTATTAAAAGAGAAACCCTATTATCTTCGTTTTTTCGGTTTGGTTCTTTTTTGACATTCCTACTTCAACAAACTTAAAAGGCCCTAGAGTAAAATAGACTATTCGTAAAAATGCTCTATCTTCGTTATAAATAAATCAAAATGATTTAGCTTCAAAAATCTAGATGTATAGTAAAATTTGTCCGCCTATTTTTTAAAATTTGTTCCTAAATAGCTAAAATCGGACTCTAAAAATGAGTTTAACCCAAACGGAAAAAATACATAAAACTTTTATGTTAATTTTTATCAATTTTTAAGCTCGCCTCCGATGAAAGCGAAAAAGAAGTGTGTTGAATGAAATTTAATTTTGTTATTGTAACTTTGCTATTTTTTCGTAAACAAAATAATTTGCATATATAATATATCTCAAACGTCTAAAAAAAATACAACAATGTTAACCACACTTAAAATTTTCGCTTTCGTCGGAGATCTAAACTAGTGATGGCAATTATCCGGACTTTCAGATATCCGGATATCAAATAGCTTAAACCTAAAATATCCGGATATCCGGATACATTCGGATATTTGCAAGATTCTGAAATTTAGAAAAAAAATCTAAATATTTGTATTTTTACGTTCATTTTATTCGATATTAATTCAAAAAAAAGAAAGTATATAATTAAATTAATATATAGTTTTATTATTTATATATTATAGTCATTATTAAAATAGAATTTCAAGAATAATGGAAACTGAATTTTAATTCGTAATCTTGTTTAAAATGTACCAACCGCCGAGAAAACTCTCTCACTGCTGGTAGTTGTTGGTTTAATTGTATGAATGGCATTCAAAAACTTTTTTAAGTTGTGAGTTAGTTTTCCATTGCCTCGAAGAAGTTTTTTTTGTAGAGTCAAAATTATTTTCAAAATTTGTTGGAGTTTCACTGGTCAAAATACAAACTAATATATAAATTTTTATATTAATTTTAATTAAATTTCTTTAAATACCTTTGATTTAATTTAAAGGAAACTAATAAGCTATTTTCATTCACCTAATAAATCCCACATAAATTCCGATATTTCAGTTGCCGTTTACATTGATTAAGTGGAATACGAAGTGGAATGAATATATTGACTTTTAAAAAATAAATAAACAGAATAATTTTTTTTATTATTTTTACATATAAAAAAAATTTATTTACGTTTTTTTTATTTATTTTTTTTGTCACTTTTACAAAAATTTCTGACCAACCAAAATATAATTTAAAAAAGTACCTAAAAATGTATTTTTTTGATAAATTTGGAATCCGAACCCTAACTAAAGTGGAATATGAAAAAGGGAAATAGAAATACCGAAATTTATTTTTATATGGGCATTTACCTGAAATATTCCGGAAAACTCAATATCCCACAAATATTCCACTAATGGAAATAGGTTATAAAGTATAATCTCAAATAATAATAGAATTCGTTTATATATTTGAAATACAGAAATAAATGCACAGCCAACAATCTAATTTTTGAAATGACAAAAATGTACTTCCTCGACAAGACGGTAATTAAAAAAGGATTGTCGGTCTTAGAAAATAGTTGGTAGAACTATTGGAAACGCCAATACATAGATTATAAAAAAATATTAAAAGTCGGGGAAAAAATCAAATAAATATCCGGATAATTGATTCGAAATATCCGGATTTCGAAATATCCGGATAGTTCAAACCGAATACTAACCGGATTGCCATCCCTAATCTAAACAAAGTGAATTTGCATTTAGTGTCCTGTTAATAGCTTTGAATAGACGAGTTTTGGTCACTTTAAATACATTTCTACTTATTGTTGGTGGTCTGGGCCTCGTAAACTTATTATTTAGTTGTGCATAATGCGTTTTTGTCAAAAAATATATGAAAAGATATTTGCGCAGAATCTTAGTTAGTTTATTCTAAATAATTTCATAAAAAATAATTTCATTAATAACATTATTCTAAATAATTTCATAAATAATAAGTTACCTTTAAAGAAACTCGATTCTAAAGTCTCTAAAATCGACTCTATGTGCTTGGATGTTCCAAAACAACACTGATGGTTACTTAAATATAAAATCTTTTAAAATATTTTGGATAATATTCAATTATTCTTTCATTATAAATCTGATTCATAAATACAAAAAAGTATATTAAATATGAAGCCAATAAATATTTAATAAAGGACGAATTTATAAAAAAGAACAGCATCCGAATGGGTGGACCAATATTCGGAATATCCAAAATGTACTTTCAAAAACTTAATAAATAATTATCTACAACTACAAACTATGGTGAAAGAAATAAGATATGGTTTTTTTATTTTCCTTTACAGGTTTTTTTATTATTTGTTAGATTGATGTTAATAGCATAACAATTATTATTTCACAAGTTTAAGATTAAATTATTGTACTCCCAAATATTTTTTAATGTAAGCAATAACTTCATCTACTTTGAATCCCTTTTGGCGTAAACCATCCAACATTTTTACATATTCGGGTTGAGAATGTAAAGCTTCAACAATGTTGTGGAAGTCTTTGGATGTAATCATTTCAAGTGCCATTTTTAAATATTCATCGGTTTTAACTTTGTCTGCGAATAATTCTCTCAATTTATCGACTGGAAGAACATCAATCATGTCCATTAACATTCCATGGAATCCGGAACGTGATCGTGGTTCAGCTGACATGTATTGTGGTCGAGGAATAAGTGGTAATCCTAGAACTTCGCTAATTTTATTTTGATAGTAAATTGAGTCGAAGAATAATTTATTGCAAGAGAATTCGGTTAATGTGCTGAATTCGGGAAGGTCTCGGACGGTCATAACAACTTTAGCAAATTCTTCTGAAGAAGCATATTCCATAACATCTTGAACTTCTTGATCATTGCTGACTGCATTCATATAAATTTCAAGAACTTGATCGACTGGAATAAGGCCAACAAATTGCTTCAAGACTGGCATTAAACCACCGCCATTTGGTGCTTCACATTGTGGACCATCCTTGACAGCTGAAAAAATAAAATTTAAAAAGAATTAGAATTATATTATCGTTTTAAACAGGATGTTTTCAATTCTATACAGAGTTTATTTTAATTAGTAAGCCAAATTCCTTTCACAACATCCACAGCATTTAGTGTAATGTTATTAAAATTTGCTTGCAAGATTTCAGCTCAAACCAAGTGCTTGTGTTTTTAAGGAACAACCATTTTAAGTAAATATAATAAATACTTACGGGATGCTAAAACTGCACCGAATAAAGCCAAAGCAATTATTATGAATTTCATATTTGTTATTAAAGTCTACCGTCTGATTCACAAACTAAACTGATTAGTTGCACTAAATATTTTGACTTTTATAGCTGAAATATACGAAAATACGAATAACAGCTGTCCACCACGCTATCTTATCTACATTTAAAATTTTTGAAGCACTTAAAACAATTCATTATAGGATTAGAATTAATTTTAATTTTTAGACAGCTGTGCAACCGCATTAAGCTTTGTATAAATAAAAAGTTAGGATAAGTAAAAAAATAGTGAAAAAGTTATGTAATATTTCAACTTAAGTCTATGTTTGGTTTCATTTTGAATTAATTTTGTTGAATTGGCGAAAAAACTCAACTTATTGTCGCAACTAATTGTAATTAAGGTTTAATATTTTATTCAACATTTCATTTTATTCTACGGTAACACTTTTTGAACTCTAACAAGGTTTACTATAAACATCAATGAAATACATATTACGGTTTGAAGATCTTCTTTAATTTGTATTTTGATTGTAATAAAAATTAAGCAATAACTATAATATTTAACTTACCATTGTTCTTAAAGTAATCCAATAAAATTCAATTTTCTTTCGATGTTTGGGTGACGTCTTTTCAAATTATTAAATTTTTATAAAGGTATTTTATTTATTTATTTACTTATATGATTTATGTCATTTTTTACAATAACTTATACTTATAGTACCATAATCATACTTCTTAAAAGCAATTAATTTGTTTAAAGTAAAATACGTTATGAGATTATATATAAGTATTTTATTTTGGATCATTTTTATTTTTGAATTAAACCATAGTCTTTTTTTTTCCACAATCCTGTTTTTATGTATAATGTAACATACAATAAAGGTGCCATGCCATAAACCCTAACCAAATAAGACCTACTAGGTTTTATTTCACATTCAGATGACAAATAAAGCTTAATTCGTCGATTTTATAAATTAGGTTTTAGTTCTCTTCTGAATGTGAAATAAAGCCCTTAGGCGTTATTTCTCAATCATAATTCTTTTCCTAAAAAGAAAAATATATTGAAATAAAAAAGAATTAACTGGTGACAGGCTCCAAGAAATGTGCATACTTCTGCGTATTTGTGCGTGTAGAGGAGACAGTTGTACGAAACTTTTAAAGTTGTTTGAAAAGGAAAAGGCCTAAAATCAACGAAGAAATTTTGAATAAAAAAAAATTAAATTCGTTTTAATTTTGATATACAATCTTTAATTAATTATGATTATTATAATTATAACTTGTGATAATTTCGAAAGAATGGTAATCAAGTAAGTAATTTGACCTTTTCCAAAAAAATTACATATTACTTTAAATCAAGTAAGTAATTATAGATATCAAAACTTTGTACTCAGGTTAATTAAAAAAAAATAGGTCAAATCGGCCGAAAAAGAAAATTGGCCGCACAAAATGTATGGAAAAGTTGTTGTGCATAATAAGGGACCGCTGTTTTCGTAGGCACAGTTTCATGGTTAATTCTTCATGTCTTAATACTTAGGCCTTAATACTTAAGTTTATAAAAAAATAAATAGGTTTTATTTCACATTCAGAAGAGAAATAAAACCTAATTTATAAAATCGACGAAATCGTTATTTCTCATCTGAATACGAAATATCATGGCACCTACAATAAATTGAAAGAAAATTCACGACTATTAGTAATAAAAACTCTACTGTTATATCATACTAATGAGTCATGCATTTATATTTCACGAAATAAAAGGAATACCTAAGTTAAATTAGAACGTAGAAAAACGTTTGTAAATAATAGATTTTTTTTTAAAACGACGAACGAAATATTCATAATGTCGATAACCTATCAAATTAAAATTCACAATTAAAATCAAAATATAATTTGTTGAATAATAAAATTGCATACGGAATTAAACTTTGAAATCAACTTTAATTCTTATGAAGTGCTTCAAAATTTTAATACAGATAAGATAAGGCGAAAGAGCCTTTTTCTTCGGTAACAGTTCTGCTATAAAAGTCAAAATATTTAGTGCAACTAATCAGTTTAGTTTGTGAATCAGACGGTAGACTTTAATAACAAATATGAAATTCATAATAATTGCTTTGGCTTTATTCGGTGCAGTTTTAGCATCCCGTAAGTATTTATTATATTTACTTAAAATGGTTGTTCCTTAAAAACACAAACACTTGGTTTGAGCTGAAATCTTGCAAGCTAATTTTAATAACATTACACTAAATGCTGTGGATGTTGTGAAAGGAATTTGGCTTACTAATTAAAATAAATTCTGTATAGATTTGAAAACATCCAGTTTAAAACGATAATATCATTCTAATTCTTTTAAATTTGATTTTTTCAGCTGTCAAAGATGGTCCACAATGTGAAGCACCAAATGGCGGTGGTTTAATGCCAGTCCTGAAGCAATTTGTTGGCCTTATTCCAGTCGATCAAGTTCTTGAAATTTATATGAATGCAGTCAGCAATGATCAAGAAGTTCAAGATGTTATGGAATATGCTTCTTCAGAAGAATTTGCTAAAGTTGTTATGACCGTCCGAGACCTTCCCGAATTCAGCACATTAACCGAATTCTCTTGCAATAAATTATTCTTCGACTCAATTTACTATCAAAATAAAATTAGCGAAGTTCTAGGATTACCACTTATTCCTCGACCACAATACATGTCAGCTGAACCACGATCACGTTCCGGATTCCATGGAATGTTAATGGACATGATTGATGTTCTTCCAGTCGATAAATTGAGAGAATTATTCGCAGACAAAGTTAAAACCGATGAATATTTAAAAATGGCACTTGAAATGATTACATCCAAAGACTTCCACAACATTGTTGAAGCTTTACATTCTCAACCCGAATATGTAAAAATGTTGGATGGTTTACGCCAAAAGGGATTCAAAGTAGATGAAGTTATTGCTTACATTAAAAAATATTTGGGAGTACAATAATTTAATCTTAAACTTGTGAAATAATAATTGTTATGCTATTAACATCAATCTAACAAATAATAAAAAAACCTGTAAAGGAAAATAAAAAAACCATATCTTATTTCTTTCACCATAGTTTGTAATTGTAGATAATTATTTATTAAGTTTTTGAAAGTACATTTTTGATATTCCGAATATTGGTCCACCCATTCGGATGCTGTTCTTTTTTATAAATTCGTCCTTTATTAAATATTTATTCGCTTCATATTTAATATACTTTTTTGTATTTAAGAATCAGATTTATAATGAAAGAATAATTGAATATTATCCAAAATATTTTAAAAGATTTTATATTAAAGTAACCATCAGTATTGTTTTGGAACATCCAAGCACATAGAGTCGATTTTAGAGACTTTAGAATCGAGTTTCTTTAAAGGTAACTTCTTATTTATGAAATTATTTAGAATAATGTTATTAATGAAGTTATTTTTTATGAATTTATTTAGAATAAACTAACTAAGATTCTGCGCAAATATCTTTTCATATATTTTTTGACAAAAACGCATTTTGCACAACTAAATAATAAGTTTACGAGGCCCAGGCCACCCACAATAAGTAGAAATGTATTTAAAGTGACCAAAACTCGTCTATTCAAAGCTATTAACAGGACACTAAATGCAAATTCACTTTGTTTAGATTAGGGATGGCAATCCGGGTAGTATTCGGTTTGAACTATCCGGATATTTCGAAATCCGGATATTTCGAATCAATTATCCGGATATTTATTTGATTTTTTCCCCGACTTTTAATATTTTTTTATAATCTATGTATTGGCGTTTCCAATAGATCTACCAACTATTTTCTAAGACCGACAATTCTTTTTTAATTACCGTGTTGTCGAGGAAGTAGATTTTTGTCATTTCGAAAATTAGATTGTTGGCTGTGCATTTATTTCTGTATTTCAAATATATAAACGAATTCTATTATTATTTGAGATTATACTTTATAATTTATTTCCATTAGTGGAATATTTGTGGGATATTCAGTTTTCCGGAATATTTCAGGTAAATGCCCATATAAAAATAAATTTCGGTATTTCTATTTCCTTTTTTCATATTCCACTTTAGTTAGGGTTCGGATTCCAAATTTATCAAAAAAATACATTTTTAGGTACTTTTTTAAATTATATTTTGGTTGGTCAGAAATTTTTTTTGTAAAAGTGACAAAAAAAAACAAATAAAAAAAACGTAAATAAATTTTTTTTATATGTAAAAATAATAAAAAAAATTATTCTGTTTATTTATTTTTTAAAAGTCAATATATTCATTCCACTTCGTATTCCACTTAATCAATGTAAACGGCAACTGAAATATCGGAATTTATGTGGGATAAGTGGGATTTATAAGGTGAAATAGCTTATTAGTTTCCTTTAAATTAAATCAAAGGTATTTAAAGAAATTTAATTAAAATTAATATAAAAATTTATATATTAGTTTGTATTTTGACCAGTGAAACTCCAACAAATTTTGAAAATAATTTTGACACTACAAAAAGAACTTCTTCAAGGCAATGGAAAACTAACTCACAACTTAAAAAAGTTTTTGAATGCCATTCATACAATTAAACCAACAACTACCAGCAGTGAGAGAGTTTTCTCGGCGGTTGGTACATTTTAAACAAGATTACGAATTAAAATTCAGTTTCCATTATTCTTGAAATTCTATTTTAATAATGACTATAATATATAAATAATAAAACTATATATAATTTAATTATATACTTTCTTTTTTTTGAATTAATATTGAATAAAATGAACGTAAAAAAATAAGTTAAAAACGAGTTTTCCAGAAAACTGAGGCCAGGTCGCATGAAAAAGTAGAAAATAACTTTTTCTTCACACACAGAGGTGGACTCAGATTTTTTGATTGGGACGTAAGTGATTTGATTCATGAAGAGAAAGAATGTCCCAACCAAAAAATCTGAGTCGACCTCTGTGTGTGAAGAAAAAGTTATTTTCTACTTTTTCATGCGGCCTGGCCTCATTTTTTTGGAAAACTCGTTTTTAACTTATTTTTATTTTCTGCCTTTTTCACGTTAACTAAATTGTTATTATGTGCTGCATGGAGATGTTTGATTTTTCCGCTTTTTCGGGTTTTCCATGGAGTTTTCTGCAAAAGCAACTTTATGCAACTCATTTCGCTCTACAACTTGGTCTCAGGTTGCAAAACGCTCAAACGCTTCCTTAGTTGGAAAATCTCCAGAAAAGCGTTTTACATGAATTTTCTTCTATTTTTTCTGCAAGTTTTCACCATTGTCGGAGAGAAAATAATGATGCCAGTTGATAGGGAACTTGATCCTGCATAATTTAGAAAACTTTTTTACCGGAAAATTTTCTGGAAAAGTCGGAAAATTCCGGAAAATTTTTTCGGAAAAATCAGAAAACTTAGCATTTTTCTTAAAACGGATTTATCACTACTCAAATTTGTACCAAATTTTCAAATGATTTTTCCCGATTTTCTGGGTTTTCCATGGAAATTTATGCTTCAAATTTTGATAGCTTCAATTGTCACGCGACATGAACCTGTGTGCCAAATTTCACATCGCTGTGATGACGAAAAGTGGGTCTACGAGAGTGTCGAAAATAGTAAAGAAATATACAGACAAATTTCTGTACGAGTTAATAAGAATTGTGTCCTCAAAAATACAAATATTCAGATTTTTTTTCTAAATTTCAGAATCTTGCAAATATCCGAATATATCCGGATATCCGAATATTTTATGTTCAAGCTATTTGATTTCCAGATACCTGAAAGTCCGGATAATTGCCATCACTAGTTTAGATCTCCGACGAAAGCGAAAATTTTAAGTGTGGTTAACATTGTTGTATTTAGACGCTTTTTTGTTTACGAAAAAAGAGCAAATTTACAATAACAAAAGTAATAAATATATGAAGCTCAAAATTAAATTTCATTCAACTTCTTTTTCGCTTTCATCGGAGGCGAGCTTAATAATTGATAAAGGACGGCTTACTTATTAGTAAATAGTTTTATGTATTTTTTCCGTTTGGCGTAAACTCATTTTTAGAGGCCTATTTTAGCTTTTTAGTAGAGTTTGCAAAATATCCGGTAATTCAGTATCCGCGAATACGGTTTTCATTCTGCGAAAACCGCGGATACGGATATTTTAAAAATAATTAAATAAAATAGATAATAAAATATTACACTTCAACAATTTTATTAATTTTTTATTATTTATGTAAAAATATTTTAGTATGTAGTTTACCACGAAATTGGGACGAAGCAGAGAACGTCCTTTCAGCTTCGGTTAATGATGGTTTTATAAAAAAAAAAAAATTAGAATTTTCTTCTGCAAGGAAAATTCTTTTTCTCAGCCTCTTTAGAAATTTTTCTTATTCTAAGAATATTTTATTCTATTTTTTACTATTCGATAACCGGGAGCATTTATGGTCGGATACCGAATACGGATATGTGTCCGGATATTCGCGGATATCGGATACGGATAATCCGTACCGTCAAACTCTAGATTTTTAGGAACAAATTTTAAAAAAGTAGGCGGCTCAATACATCTAGATTTTTGAAGCTAAATCATTTTGATTTATTCATAACGAAGATAGAGCATTTTTACGAATAGTCTATTTTACTCTAGGGCCTTTTAAGTTTGTTGAATTAGGAATGTCAAAAAAGAACCAAACCTAAAAAAGAAGATAATAGGGTTTCTCTTTTAATAATTATTGACTTGAGAATAAGCCAGCCTGAAGAGCTAAAGTTATTAATATATTTTTTTAATTCAATTAATTTGAATATAGTATTTATTGTAATTAAAATCAAAATATAATTTGTTGAATAATAAAATTGCATACGGAATTAAACTTTGATATCAACTTTAGTTCTTATTAAGTGCTTTAAAATAGATAAGATAACGCGAAAGAGCCTTTTTCTTCGGTAACAGTTCTGCTATAAAACTCAAAATATTTAGTGCAACTAATCAGTTTAGTTTGTGAATCAGACGGTAGACTTTTATAACAAATATGAAATTCATAATAATTGCTTTGGCTTTATTCGGTGCAGTTTTAGCATCCCGTAAGTATTTATTATATTTACTTAAAATGGTTGTTCCTTAAAAACACAAACACTTGGTTTGAGCTGAAATCTTGCAAGCAAATTTTAATAACATTACACTAAATGCTGTGGATGTTGTGAAAGGAATTTGGCTTACTAATTAAAATAAATTCTGTATAGATTTGAAAACATCCTGTTTAAAACGATAATATCATTCTAATTCTTTTAAAATTTGATTTTTTCAGCTGTCAAGGATGGTCCACAATGTGAAGCACCAAATGGCGGTGGTTTAATGCCAGTCTTGAAGGAATTTGTTGGCCTTATTCCAGTCGATCAAGTTCTTGAAATTTATATGAATGCAGTCAGCAATGATCAAGAAGTTCAAGATGTTATGGAATATGCTTCTTCAGAAGAATTTGCTAAAGTTGTTATGACCGTCCGAGACCTTCCCGAATTCAGCACATTAACCGAATTCTCTTGCAATAAATTATTCTTCGATTCAATTTACTATCAAAATAAAATCAGCGAAGTTCTAGGATTACCACTTATTCCTCGACCACAATATATGTCAGCTGAACCACGATCACGTTCCGGATTCCATGGAATGTTAATGGACATGATTGATGTTCTTCCAGTCGATAAATTGAGAGAATTATTCGCAGACAAAGTTAAATCCGATGAATATTTAAAAATGGCACTTGAAATGATTACATCCAAAGACTTCCACAACATTGTTGAAGCTTTACATTCTCAACCCGAATATGTAAAAATGTTGGATGGTTTACGCCAAAAGGGATTCAAAGTAGATGAAGTTATTGCTTACATTAAAAAATATTTGGGAGTACAATAATTTCCAAAACTTGTGAAATAATAAATGTTAAGCCATTAACATCAAATTAACAAATAAAAAAAGATTCTTTAAAGGAAAATTAAATTATTTTATTTCTTCCACAGTTGTTATAGACACATATATGTATGTAGTCAGAAGCAGTAAGATTTTAAAGTGAGCTTCCGGATATTTGTCCATATCTTTAGAAATTTTTTTCTAAGTTTGATCTTTAACTTAGTTTTTAGTTGAAATAAATTGCACGGTAAAAACAAAATCATGAAATTTGCAAATATTCCACCTTTGTTCTTTTCTTAATCATCTTTATTAATTAACTTTAACTCTCGGCTTTCTTTTGCCCAACTATTTAATCTATGTCCTATCCTGCTAATAATCGAAGGTGTGAAATTTGGCATTAGCCATTTGTCAATCAGAAAAACTGTGACATTTAAACATTAATAATTCATTTTTCGACGACTTTTTCATCGGGGGATGTAATGGAATTTAAAAACTTGCTATGTGATCGTTCTTTACCCAATAAACTTACTTACATAAAAGGAAGAGTAAATTATCATGAAAGACATTTATTTGTCTATTTGGATTTTCAAAAAAAGAAAAAAAATCATTCAGATTAGCATTAACTTACAGCTTACTCTTCGTTTTATATAGTTCTGGATTTATCACGTGTAAACATTTTCTGGGATTGCAAGTGAAAGTTGCCTATACAATTCAAATAATGTATGCTAATTTATATTCTTGCATCTGAAGTAAGACAATCAGATTAAACTAAGTTAATTTTGATATAAATTTTTCTTCCTTTTTGTTTAAGCGCAACACTAGTGGAAAGAAACTAGTGTCTTACCGAGACGAGATCAAATAGTACGAAATTCTTCGGTCGGTTGAAATTCTTCGGTCTCGTCTCGGTTAGTCTCCCTTGATGACCGAGAGTTTTGTTATTTACACACATACGCTCGCAATATTAAACAAAAATGCGTTGTATCAATATTATAAATATACACGGAAGAAAAAAAAACCATAAAGTAGTATATCCCATCATTTTCAAAATGGCCAAATATAATCTTGAAATCATGGACACGTCAAAACCAATTTAGAGATTATTTTCTCAAGCGCAAAAAAGAAAGCCGGTGTTTAACAAGCGTTATTGTGTATAAAGACGTGGATTGAAAGCGATTATTACCCGAAATATGCGAATTTGAGGTAGACTAGTAGACGAAGAAAAAAATTATTAAATTGTTTTTATTTTAATTTTAATTTTTTTTTTGTTAATTATTATATATAGAAAATAGATAGTCTCGGAAAAAACGAGACAAGAATTCGAAAAATAAACCGAGACCCTGACGAGACTTTTCAAAATATCTTGTCGATCTAGGACTCGTGAAACACTAAAAGCATGTAAATTAATTAAAAGTTATTTTCTTTGACACAAAACTTGCAAAGATTCGATAGTTCATAAATAAACATTTTATTTACAAAACCAAAATATTCTCATCTTATATATCATAGGTGGCCATAACGTGGCTCGCGAGTCGCATGCGGCTCTTGAAGTCGATTGGAATGACTATGTGCATGAGAGTAATAATTCCTATCAGAAATAATAATAAGAAAAAATATTACATAAATAGAAAAATTTTAGAAAGTCCATTTACTTGTTGATACCTTACGGATATTGTCCAATTTAGCAGTTAACCCCTTAAAGTTTGGTTGATGACCTGTTAGGGCAGTTAAAACAGACCGATACTTATTTTTAACAAATGTAAATGTTGAATACAACGACTCGCACGAATTATAAGTACCAAAAATTAAAAATTTTAACTGATTCACTTTAAAATTAGATTAATCCTATATATATTTAAAATACAAATTATAAATGGCTCTTTAAAATATTAATTCATAAATGTGGCTCCCAAAGTTTGTATAGCTGGCCACCCCTGTTAATATATAACTAGTATTTTGTTCTGAATTAATAATAAAATTAACGACAATGGTTTAAGAACGTTAGTAGTAGGGTTTCCAAAACGGATATATCTGTATCCGGTATCCGCGGTTATTTATACTGTTAACCGTATCCGATATCCGTTAAAAATCTCACGGTTAGAATTTTAAGTTTTTAAATTAAATCTGTTAAATTTTCCGAGAAAAGTAGGCTAGTAATTATAATTTTAAGTTTTTAAATTAAATTTGTTGAATTTTCCAAGCAAAGTAGACCGACTTCAACAGACTCAGAGAGAACTTTTTCGCTTTCAGGAAATTTTTGTATCAAAATTAGATCTCGTCTTTCTTGTGCATCACTTAATGCATTAGTGTTCCTGAAATACTATTATTTAAATGAAAAAAATCAAAAAATGTAATAATATATTTCAAATGTTATTTATAAAAAATAAATAGTATTCATAATTAGATTCAATATTATTTGTTTATTTTTATACGGTTATCCGGTATCCGCCGGATAATTCTAGAATTACTATCCGATAACCTCGGTTACAGAAAATCCGGATATTTGGAAACCCTAGTTAGTAGTGAATTTTTTTAAAAAAGAAAGAAACTATTTTTTTTCAATATTATCCCTCATTGTTTTTTATCCTTATTGCAGACTTTGTACTAATTTGAAAAATCAATCTATTTACTTATTACGTATTTTACGAAGCTAGGACTTCAAAATTAACAAAAAAATTAAGTGATAAAAAGTTTTTCGTGGTATTTTATACACTGAGTGAGAAAAGAGATCTATACCGTAAGAGAAATATCTACTAATCGAAATTAAACAGTTGCGAAAAAAAGTTGTATTATTCGGCAATAATAAATTGAAAAACGCCTAACATACAAAATATCTCAAATTTTACAAACATTTCGTTGAAAACTGTCTAGCTACAAACAAAGTCTTTAATATTATCAATACAGTTCTTCGAATCCTTGAAAATGTTATAAATCATTTAATTTATGTTGAGTATTTTCCATGCTGATTATTCCATTGAAACTACGCAATATAATAAATTCAACATTTTGGAGTTCTGCCTATTAGCTATTTTCATGTATACATAATAGTTTTTTGTGTACAAAGGTGGTGTTCAAATAGATAAGCAAAATTATATTTATTTAAGTATTCAGTAAAGTAAGGTGTACAATCACAATGTACATTGTACGTTTCAGTAAAGTGTACAATGTACATTGAACATACTTGAAATACTTATTTCTGTTATTAAATAATAAAATTATCAATGCGTATGTATTTTATATACAAGTGAGAAATTAGATTATAAAATATGTTGTATGTTATGTTTAGGGTTGCCAGATTTTTTTTCAAAAAAAGGGGTAGATAGAATATTGAGAAAAAAAAATAAAAAAAATATGAATTAATTTTTATTTTTTTTTTCACATTTCTAAACATCAATCACGTATACTTACAATTACCTGAAAATATATTCACGTATGATAAATAAAACAGTATTTTACAAAAGTTCTATTAGTACATATTTTAAAAATAAATTGCAAATAATAATCAACACAAACATAAAAAATCAAAAAAAAACCGAATTTCAAATCTTTAAGTAGATAAACATTAATAATAATAAAACATAATTCAAATAAATTTTTTGTTGCCCGAATTGTTTTTTAATAATTAACGTTAGCATTGGCAAATCACTAACAGTATTTGTAGTAGAGTTCGCATTTCGTTGTAGAGTTGTACCTAGTAAGTTTTACAATTCTTGTGGAATTTGGTATCATCAATTAACAGAAATCTATTCGCATATATAAGACACTTATCGTATTTTGAGAAAAGGGGTATTTTTGTCTACCCCTTTAGCGATTTTCGTAAAGGGGTATATCTATGTAAATCATGACGAAAAGGGGTACTCTACCCCTCAAAGGGGTACTCTACCCCTCAAAGGGGTAGAAATGGCAACCCTAGTTATGTTGAGGATGTTTTATGCAAAATTACTTTAAATTACAATTGTTTCTCTTCTTTTCTTTTTAACACAAATAAGTTCACTAGAATGGAAATTATAATAATATTATATTGATGAAACGATTTTCGTTATCATTATAAGTAATTGAAACTTAAGAGCTTCGAGCTAAAGTTATTATCAGAAATTTGATTTGAAAAACCACTCAGAAACTTAATTTTTGGAATAAAAATAAAAATTAAATTTAAGCTTTGCAATTGCACATTAGCTTAAGTTTTATTATATGTTTTTGAATGTTTTTTTTTTTTAATTGACAACTACATTTGTGTTTTTATCTTTTTTATGACTATAATAAAAATAGGTATTTTAAAAATTTTTAATTCAAATTAATACCCAGAATTTTTCTTATAAAATCAATAGCTTCATCAATTTGAAAACCTTTTTCTTGCAAAACTGTCATTAATCTTATGAATTCTGGTTGTTGACGTAATGTATCAATAATATTACGAAATTCAGTTGTGTGAATTAATTCAACAGCTCGCTTAACATATTCATCAGATTGAAGTTTTTCTTTAAATAATAACCGTAATTGTTCGATTGGAATAAGATCAATAATATCTTGAAATAATCCACGAAGTCCATGGCGATTTCCTTGTTGAAATGACATAAATGGTGGACGTGGTATTAATGGTAATCCTAAAATGTCGTTTAATAAATTCTGATAATAAATTGCATCGAAATAAAGTTTTTTGCAAGCAAAATCATTAATTAAGTTAAAATCTGGAAGATTTCGAACACTCATAATAATTTTTTGGAACTCATCTGAAGACAAATATTCCATTGTTTCTTGAATTTCTTGATCGTTGCTAATGGCGTTCATATACATGTCCATTATTTGATCAACAGGAATAAGTTTCTTAAATTCTTGTAGTACTGGCATTAAGCCACCACCATCTGGTGCCTGACATTGCGGGCCATCCTCATTAGCAGCTAATTAAAGATTATGAAAAACATTATATTAAAATTAATAAATATGAGCCAAACTGCGTATGAATATAATATAATATCATATTAGTAATATGATAGGATTTAAAAATAGAACAGTTGCGTTTTCAATTAATCAATAAAAAAATAATAAAATATTTACGAGCAGCTGAAACGGCAGCAATTATACCAATGGAAATTAAAATAAATTTCATTTTCTAGTATGTACTTTCAAATTTAGGAAGAGAACTGAATTGAAAACAAAAATTTGGTAACTTTTATATTCCAAAAATAATCAAAAAAAAAGATTAGTTGATGTTGTAATTTTGCTGTCTACTGGTAATTAGATATCTAATCTATATGTAATATTTCAAATCAAATTTGTCCAATGAGATAAAATTAATCGTTGACCTATTTTGCTTATTTCGAATAATTTAATTTTATTAAATGAACTTGGACTTGCATAATTCTTTTTGTCTTTCAACATTTCAAAAATTTTTCAAGAGTTATGTTCTTGAAACAAAATATGTTGCTAAGTAATACATTTTACTTTTTTGAATTCACTTATTGTTAGATTTGTTTCTTTATCTTGTGTATGTGAATTGAATTAAAAAATATAACAAATCTGAGACGAGCATGATTATATTTCTGAACTAAAACACTAAGTATTAAAACAAGGCACAAAGAAAATAAAATATTATTTATATTAACTATAAAAGAATGAGCTAGATTTTTTTAATAATTTTTGATCGACCTATAGACAAAAAATTAATTTTCAATTTTCAGAAAATTTATGTTAGAAATTAAAAATGATATAAACATCCATGTTTTGTAAATCTTTTTGTATTTTTAGGCGGAATTGTGAACTGTCAACTCTATATATAACTAGTACATTTATAAATACCATTTTTTATTTCCTTCTGAAAAATAATTAACTACGTGTAATATAAATATTTTAGAAAAACGTTTTTTAACCTCAAATTTAATATATGTAATTTAATAATATTGTCTTTTACTACACGTCTCTTACACATCAAATTTCTGATCATTTATTTAAAATATTTATCTGAAAATAAAAAAAAAATTATGCATATAATGTATTTTAATATGTTGTATTTAGTGCTATAGAATTTAGATCACTAAATGGAGTATTATATGCGTCAATACACATGCAAACATTTAGATGCATCTGGTAAATAATGAAAAAATTTAGATGCATCAGCGTAAATAATGAAAAAATTTAGATGCATCAGCGTAAATAATGAAATCATTTAGATGTTTCGTATTGAATATTACGTAATACCTAAACAAACAGAATATCTCTCACAATATTTCAATTCAATCTTAAAAACTGTTGACCGCCGGTTCGTAGTTCGTCAGCTGGTTAGTGGAATCAACTAGTTTCTTCTTAATTTACACTTCTTAATAGGGATGAGCAAAAAATTTAGTATACAATTTTGTAACATACGAGGTTTGGAAGCGAATTTCCAAGCCGTTCAAATCCATTTGGCCTCTGCTAAGCCAAATGTTCTGGCTTTAAGTGAGACCCAAGTATTGGACAACGGAGACCCCAACCGTTTTTCAATCCCCGGTTATGATCTTCACTCTTTATACGTCGCCCACAGAGGAGTCGCTGTTTATATTAAGAATGACGTTGCTTGTTATCCCATTAAAGATTTAAAATCATCAAGTCCCTTATTAAATTTTCTTTGGTTCAAATTAAGAACCAACAAACACGTCATCCATTTTTGCTTCCTTTACAGAAGCCCTCAACTGACTGGCAGTGATCACGTTGTCGAGTTTGACTTGCTGTCGGACCAAATAAATCAGATTTTGGCGAAAAACCCAGAGTCTGAAATTTTGGTTTTCGGTGATTTTAATGTACACAACGTATCATGGCTTAGTCATTCTAATCGCAACAGTCCCGAAGGCAGATATGTAGAGTTTTTCTCAAGTCTTAATAATCTGATTCAAATTATTTCCGAACCCACCCACATTCCAGATGTAAACCATCAGGGTCATCATCTCTTGGATCTGTTTCTGACATCGAATCCAGATAATTATAACGCTTCAATTAGTTCCCCCCTTGGAAACTCCGATCATTGTCTCGTTAGCACGTCCTTCTCTCTTGATGGTGGGACGGGTTTATCTAGCGCTCCTGGAAGACTGGTATGGATCTATTCTCAAGCTGATTGGGATGGGCTCGCCAGTTTCCTTGAGCGGATGGATCTGTCTCGTTGCTTCTTGGAGAGGGATGTTGACCTTTGCACGGCTGTCATTACCGAAAGTATTCTGCTAGGAATGAAACTTTTCATTCCTCATAAAAAAGTGCAAAATAAAACGAATACTAAAAATCCGTGGTTCAATGACACCTGTGCAAAGGCCATAGCCGACAGAGATAATGCTTTTCGTGAGTATAAATATAACAATTCTTTAAGTTCACTGAAGCACTGGCGAGAGGTCAGGAACAGATGCAGTAAAATTTGTTGTCAGCAAAAGGCTTTGTTTACCCAGAGGAAGCGCCAAAAAATATTAAACCTTCCTAAAAATAGCAGAAGCTTTTGGAGCTTCGCTAAAAGTGTAAAACAAAACTTTTGTTCGCCTTCATCTTTTCCTCCCCTTGTAGATGGTGACCGGATCATATCAGATTCGGTTGAGAAGGCTAATTTGTTTGCTAAACTTTTTAGTCAAAACTCAACACTCGCAGCTTCAGCTCAAGATCCACCTGTATTGCCACCAGTAAACTCTTCTTTTGGAAGAGTTTACTTTAGGCAACGTGCTGTTTTAAAAGCTCTAAAAAATCTGAATGTGAAAAAGTCAACTGGCCCCGATGGTATTCCGGCTGTGGTCCTAAAACATACTGCCTCTATTCTAGCTAAACCTCTGCGCAACCTTTTCTATCTTTCATATTCACTTGGCATTTACCCCACCAAGTGGAAAGTTGTGCATGTTCAGCCTATTCCAAAAAAAGGCGATAAATGCGATCCCTCAAACTATAGGCCCATTGCGCTAACTTCTATTCTTTCCAAAGTAATGGAATCCCTTATTAACAATAAAGTAAAAAAATACCTAGAATGTAACAAATTGCTAAGTGACCAGCAATATGGTTTTCGTACGAATAGATCGACTGGTGACCTGATGACATATCTATCCCACAAGCTCAACGTCAGTCTTCACAATTCCGGTGAGGCTTGCGTTGTTGCTTTGGATATAGCTAAGGCTTTTGATCGAGTCTGGCACCCGGCTTTAATTTCTAAAGTTAAATCAATGGGGCTAGGATCAGCCTTTGTCAACTGGATCAGTAACTTTTTGTCTGGCCGTTCTATTCGTGCTGTTGTGGATGGGTACCAGTCACATATTTTCAATATCAACTCCGGTGTACCCCAAGGGTGTGTTCTCTCCCCAACCCTCTTTTTAATTTTCATCAATGATCTTCTTAAATCAACACTCAACCCCATCCACAGCTTCGCCGATGACAGTAACTTGGTAGCATGCTACGATTTTATTAATAGGAAATCAGCATCTTCAAATGCTGTTACTACTAAACGCAATTTCTTGCAAAGTAGCATAAATCACGACCTTTCCAAAATTTCTCAATGGGGTCTTCTCAACAGAGTTGAGTTTAACGCATCCAAAACCCAATGCTGCCTTATTTCTAGAAAGCTGTCAACTTTTGATCCCCAATTTTCTTTTCAAGGCGAAAGTATTGGTAAATCTGTGAGCCTTGACATTTTAGGCTCGGAAATAACTTCCGATCTTAGTTGGAAAGTCCATATTTTCGAAACTGCAAAAAACGCAGCGAAATGTCTTGGTTTTCTAAAAAGATGTAAACAATACTTTTCCCCCTCTGATCTCTTAAATATTTACAAATCCTACATACGACCGAAATTAGAATACAATTCACATGTATGGGCTGGTGCCCCTAAAACCCATCTTGAGTACCTGGACAAAGTTCAGAGAAGGGCTATTAGATTGATCGATAATCCTCAAACCACCAGCTCATTAACATCACTCAATCACCGTCGTAATGTAGGTTCACTTTCAATTTTTTATAAATACCTTGTTGGAACGGATACGTGTTCACTGGAAGTAAAGGCCCTACTTCCTCCACTTCAAGTATTTTCACGCCAAACACGTACCGCTTCAACGTCACACCCATATTTCGTCAAAATTCCCAGATGCGATAGAACGAGCTTCGGAGATTCGTTTTCAATTCGCACCTCGAGAATGTGGAATGCTCTCCCTTCAAAACTGTTCCCGACAGCTGGCGGACGCTTGATTTACGACTTGCGCCGCTTTAAGAAGAGTGTAAATGATTACCTACTAACTGTCCCACTTTTTAATCCCGTCTAAAGTTCCTGTCCCCATTACCAAATCCATACTTCTTTAAGTACAAAAGGTATCCCACCTAGTGATTTGGTAACTTTAATAAAAAAAAAAAAAAAAAAAATTCAGCCAAATACAAAAAAAAAAAGAGAAAAAATGAGAAGAAAAAATATTCTCTCTTTGCAACTACCTCTCCCCTACGCATTAAAACAGTATATTGGATATGTAAACAAAATTTGTTATACAACTCTTTCTGTATTTACACAAAAATACATTGACACTTGTCAATTTATATCACTCGACCTTCGGTCTCGTGATATAAGTATTGACTCGTGTCAATGTATTTTTGTGTATACAGAACTCTTAATTAATAACAAATTTAGTTTACATATTCAATAATCTACTATTATCTGCATTACACAATTACACCTTATCTTGCCCAAACTAATGGAATAAAACCAGTTACAATAATAATGATTAAAATAAATTAATTTGAAAAGCTTAAAATATTTCCTGTCATGTTATTATCAGTTTATTTAGTTTGTTTACATATATTTGTTAAGTAGAAATATTGAATACATGATATTCCATATTTTAGAAATGTTTATTCAATTTTTTTTAAATTTAATTATTTTCATTATTTTATTTAATACGTATATATTGTACAAATAGTTTTTTTCAGGATTTTATTTCTGAACCATTATTTAATGAAAAATGAAATTAGGGTTTATTAAAATTAGGATAATAATCTTAATCAAATTAGACTAATTTGATTATTGATTACACTAAAATAATATTAAATGTTGCTAAGGATGTTGTTGAAGACACAAATCAAGAATATAAAATTGTTTTTGCATATTTTCAGGTGCTTTCAAAGATACTTTCCTATATTTTTAATGCAGAATTTTAGGTATTTTGTGAAATTTGCAATGCTTTTTTATATATTAATTCTTTGATACTTGTGTCTAAGTATTAATTAAATTTTTGTAGTTGGATTAAAAACTCAATTTTAAAATCTTACACTAGTTGATTGTATTTCTACTTAAATGTAATTATAATTGTGCTTGTTTTATGCCTATGAATTTACATAAGTTTTATTTTATTTTTGATTATAATGAAAGATAGTTTTTTGAAATATAATTTATTAATAATTATTTTTTATTTGAAGGATTTACTGGTAACATATTATTGATAAATTAATTTTTTTTATTTGCTGTCAAAGTTAATTAACTTATTTAATGTAAAGATTCTTAAAGGCTGCAAGCAAAATATAATAATTTATAAGTTTATAAATGGGAAATACCATGCATAAACATTTTGATATTTAATTATAATAATTATGTGAAATAATTTTAAAGTCCAAATTTTGAAATTTTTAAAACATTTTTTTATCTAACTAAAAGCTTTTAAATTTTGTTCTAAGTGAAAAGAATTTTTAGTCCAAATTTGATTTCCAGACTGATGAAAGACATATTTAATTGGCATGAAAAGCTATATCTAATAATAAACGTTTTAAAGTCTAAATATCATTTAATCAAATAATGACCATTTCTATTTTTTTATTATTTTGAGTTACTGAATAATGTATGTAAGTTCAAAAATGTATAGGTACTTAAGATTAGTTTTTGTTAATATTGGTACAGCAATTAACCATTTATGGAATTATTATTTGATTATAATTTAAGTAGATTCATTTGTTAAATAAAATATGAATAATTTTAAAAAAGTTAACTTTTTGTTTGTATAGTGAAGTCTGAAGTGAAGTGACATTTTAATAAAAATTTATGAAATTGATAAGTATAAAAGTCTAATTAGATGCTTTTTATTTGCCATGGTGTCACGAGAGAGACGTCGATTTAAATGGAGAGAAAGATAACTTTTTTTTTTAATTCCAGCAATAAATAGTAAATAGTACTTAAATCAAAAAAAATATATTTTTGAGTTTGAAAATAATATATTTTTGACTTAAATTGTATTTATTTACAATAATTTGACTTATAATTTTGGCTTCGGTTTACTATTTATTGCTGGAATTATAAAAAAAGGTGCTACTTTTCTCCGATTAATATAGAGACATATAAACAATTTGACGGGATTAAAAAAAAAATTGTGTGGAAAAAAATTAAAAAAGTACAGCGAAGCCAAATGACTATTTCGCACAGTTCTAAAAAATTCTAAAACGCTTTTAAAATTTATGTTTGTTAATGGTAATTTTGAATTAAAAGCCATTTTGATTTTGAAGTAACTAAAAACTTGTAACGAAAAAGTAAAAAATAAAATATAAGTAAAAAAAAAATTTTTAAGAAAGATGCTTTCTATCGAAGAGCCATAAAAAGTTAAAAATAAGAATTTATTCTTGCAAGGTCTTGATATTAAATGTTCAAACTATTTTAAAAAGCGTTCGAGACTAATGCGTTGTTTATAGCTATCACAGTAAAGTAATTTTTGGAGGAATGTTCCGGAAACCTATTCACAGCTAATTTTATCTGAAAGTAAAAAATATAAAAAAAACAAAAAAAATATTTTTGACAGGAAAGGTATCGTAAAAAAATATTATGATAGGTAGGAAACGTAATGAAAAAGAAATAAAAAAATAATTTTGTGAAGTAATGAAATTTTTGTGATATAAAAAAAAAAGAAATTCAATTTTCTTAGTTATTTGAAAATATTTTAAAAAAATTCTTTTTACGAAAAATAGATAAAATTAATATCTTCATTTTCGGTAAATTTGCTTAATAATAGAATAATAACATAGAAAAACGGTTTTTACAGTACCATTTTTTCAGATAGGTCAATTAGCTATAAACAACGCTGAGTTTGCTCATTATATATTGATTTCGTACATTGAAAAGATCTCGAACGCTTTTTAAAATAGTTTGAACATTTAATATCAAGACCTTGCAAGAATAAATTCTTATTTTTAATTTTTTATGGCTCTTCGATAGAAAGCATCTTTCTTAAAATTTTTTTTTTATTTATATTTTTTTAAGCATATTTTCATTATTAAGTATTGTGTACTAATAACTTATACTGTTTTATGAAAATTTGGACTTTTTGTTAGTTACGCCGTTGATTAAGGAATATATCAGATAAGTAATTTTATTACAAATTTTTATTATTTATTTTTATATGAAGATATTAGTACAAAGTTATCAAAGTTCTGTACAGTCTAGAAAGTAAGGTAAGAATGATGTAGAAATATTGAGTATGATGCTAATGCTAAAAACTTTTGCAAGAAAAAGAAACACATGGCGAGTGACATTTAAGTACGTCAATAATTTATTATGATGGTAATAGAAGGGGAAGAAGAAGTTGTGTTTATATATTTAAGAGTGAAAAACCAAAAAGGTGCAAAACTTACATTTATTTACAATTTTTTTACATTTTAAACTGTTTTTAATTCAGCTGTTGTTTGATGACCTGGCAATGAGACAAAATTTTTATATGAAAAGTCCTGTGAACGGTGATGTAAATTTCATTAAGTGTTTTATTTCGCATGTTTTATACCGAATAAAAAAGTATTAAATTATTCAAGTTATAAGGACGTAAAAAGTTGCTTTAATTTATTTTTAATATTTGTTACAATGCTTAATATATATACATTAATATTGTTGTGTCATGCTGATAAAAATCCTTCATTTAAATTAATTCAATTTAACAACAAATGGAATTAAAGGTAATTTCAATATATATGAGAACAAGAACATATTACTGATAACAATAAGCATTAATATAATTATATTAATGATGTACCTACTTATTTAATATAATGTGTACCTACATAGCATTTAGCAACTTATTTTTATTAATGATAAATTTATGACGACAACACATTTAATCGGCAAACAAAACAATTTTATTAATGCGCTGCATTTACCAATTAAAACCTTTTACTTTGTATTAATATTCAAAAATAAATTTCCCATTAAATTGGCGGGTAAAAACCCAATGAATTTAAATGTATTTTTAATTAAATCAATTTTATGTATATAAAAGAGAATTTTTGATAATACGATATATTCCATGGTATTTTTGACTTCAATGATATTTTTAGTTATGTTCGTTGATTTTCCCAATTAAAAAAAAATATAATAATAATATTGACATTATTATCTTGTCTTGTGATGCAAAATTCGAGAATATACTATTTAACAAATTCACATAGAGTATCACTATCACCACCTAAATTATTTATCTGATTTCAGAAAATAATGAAATGTAACAGTTGAAGTGCGAAACTTTTTTGCGGATATATAGTTTTCGACTAAATTATTAGCTACGATAAAAAAACATAAAAATTTCAAAATGTTACAAATAGATAATTTCAATTAATTAAGTATTGAGTAAAAAAATAATGCAAAACTTGACGTTTTGTTTGTTGTTTACACAGCTAAGCTGTTTGTAATTACGAACTTCTTTAAGAATATTTTTTTCCAAGAGGTGCTTTTAATATTAATTTCCGATAAAACAATTTTTTGTAACCAATACCTAGTTCTGTTTATATTAGACTACTTGAACAAAATTTATAAATAAATAAAAATTACAAAATACTTATTGCTTTTTGTTATCATTTAATAAACAATCTTAAAATATTGAATTTTATCAATCAACATAGTTCATACTTATAACAATTAATTGATTTCGATACGGTAGAATGATAAATTTTGGAATATCCAAATAGAATTTCATCGAAATTGAGCGCTTTTATATTGATATATTGATGATAATATGTAGAATTTTTGGAGGTATTTTCTATTTAAATTTAAAAATCAAAACTAAGTCGAAATTAGCCACTAGGAAGAGTAAAATTTTCGTCGATCTCTATAAAAATTTTATTTTTAAGCATTCACATTCACACCGTCCTATTAAGACAAGATTCAGTTTCATACATTTTAATTTTTCGATGAAATACTATTTGGATATTGCAAAATTTATCAATCTACCATATCGAAATTTATTAATTGTCTGCCTACTAACAACGTATATTAATCTGTCATATCATAACCCATTGTTTGACATTGAAAATTTCTGTTCGTAAATGATCAATGTCAAAAATTTCAATAAAGTAGATATAATCGAAAATAATTTTTGATTAATAATTTTTCCACAAAATCTAATTAGGTAATTGTCATTATTTCGTTTTTGAAATTTTGTTTTTTGCACACTTAAGATATCGACAAACGATTTATAAACAATTATATTGATTAGATTTAAAAGTAAATAAAAATATTTTGCCTATAAAAGCCCCAAGCAAAGCTAAATTCTGTAGTTTTTTTATACTATTTCAGATACATAAAGAAAAAGTCACTATGAAATTTGTATTCGGAATATTGGCTTTGATTTGTGGAGCACTAGCTTTGCGTAAGTTTTATTTAAAAAGAAATAATTTAGAAATGACCGGGGATTTAAGAATGTCTTAATATTTGGCAACATTATCTTCGAAAATTGGGACACAGTTAGGAATGAGGAAAAAATTGTATTTTAAATTATTTTCAATTATAACAAATTTACAATCAACATACCCCGTACTCTAGAAAGTGTGAGTTAGAGTTAAGAATAAACAATTTCAATATTGCAAATTTGATATGTAAATTAGAAAAGAGGTGTGCTGATTTTTTCTTTCTAATAAAAATTATAGCTTCGATTTGCTTAGGATTTATACAAAAAGGTTATGTTTTTGTTGTTCGAATTAAATTCTAAATTGAAATTATTAAAATGTTATCCCATTAGAATATAATAATAAATTATTTTTTTACAATTTTCAGCTTTAAATGATGGTCCTCAATGTGAAGCCCCTGGTGGAGGTGGTTTAATGCCAGTTTTAAGAGAATTTATTGCACTTATTCCAGTTGATAAACTTTTGGAGCGTTATTTTGAAGCTGTATCAGATGATGAAGAAGTTCAAAAAGTAATGGAATACATCTCATCCGATGAATTTATCGAAGTAATTGTTGCTATTCATAATGCAGCTGAATATGATGAATTAATAAAAATAGCATGCGATGATCTCTATTTAGATGCTCAATACTATCTCGATATTATCGGCGGAATATTAGGTTGGCCCCAAAAGCCTAAACCAAAAATGTTGAATTTGGCTGATAACCGTCCCGGTATTCACGGTTTATTGTTGGACATTATGGATATGCTTCCAATAGAAAAATTCAAGGAAATGGTTAAAGAAAAATATGAAACTGATGAGTATGTTAGACAAGGCATTGAATTATTACGATCCGATAAATTTAAAAGTATTGTAAAAAAAGTGCAGTCCTTCACAGAAAAAAATTTGCTCGTACTCATTACGTCAAAAAAGTTCGTTAATGACATTCTCGTTAAGATAACGAAAAATAATGAATAATTACGTTTTTGTAACGTAAATTTCGTTTATTTTCTTATTACGAACATTTTTTTCATTTTTAGTAATCGTTAAAAAAGTTCGTTATCGTTAAATACGGGAAACAAAAATTTCAATCCATACAGAACTTATATTTTCCATTTTACACATTGCCGTAAATGTAGTTCATAGCTCAGTGGCAGAGTTGATGGATTGCAATGTTTAGGACAGTGGTTCGAAGCTACAAGCGGGCATAAAAAAAATTATTAAAAAAAAATGAAAAAAAAAATTTAAAAATAAATTAAAAAATAGAAACTAAATAAAAAAAATTAATAAATAAAAAAAAATAAATAAAATAAAAAAAATAAATAAAAAAATAAAAAAAATAAAAAAAATAAATAAAAAAATAAAAAAAATAAAAAAAAAATAAAAAAATAAAAAAATAAATACAAAAAAAAAAAAATTGAAAAAAAAAAATAAATAAATAAATAAAAAATAAATAAATAAAAAATTAAATAAATAAAATAAAAAAAAATGTTGTCTAGTAAATTTTTTTTTTCGTATTTGCGGTGTTTTTGCTGAAGAATTTGAAAGGTTTTTGGTTTTGTGGTATAACGAACTTTTTTAACGAACTACGAGCTTTTTTCAACGAAATGTTCGTTGTAGCCAAAATAACGAATTTTTCGTTGATTTTAACGAATTATTTAGTTATTAGTACGAGCAAATTTTTTTCTGTGTTAGAGCAATACATACATATGGTTGAAGAATTAAAAGTAATGGGTGTCGATGTAGATCTTATTTTAGAATGGTTGAAAAATCATTTAGGATGGGATTAAGTTTAGGAATATTTTAGTATTTTATTTATGTAAATGAAAATTATTAAAATTATTTGAAATTAAAAAATAGATGTAATTTATTTCCGTTTTCTCAAAACAGTTAACAGAACAATGATAAAATTAGGTGATCGATGAAGTTTTAAAAAAAATAAAAGACAAAAATATAGGGAGAATTATAGTCTACCAATAAAATTATATAATTAGCATGAAATGTGTATACGTGTTCCTTGGAAGTAAAAGCCCTACTTCCTCCACTTCAAGTATTTTCCCGCCAAACACGTACCGCTTCAAAGTCACACCCATATTTCGTTGAAATTCCCAGATGTGTTAGAACGAGCTTCGGAAATTCGTTTTCAATTCGCACCTCGAGAATGTAAAATGCTCTCCCATCAAAATTGTTTCCGACAGCTGGCGCACATTTGACTTACGACTTGCGCCGCTTTAAGAAAAGTGTACATGATTACCTATTAACTGTCCCACTTTTAAATCCCGTCTAAACTTCCTTTCCATTATCAAATCCATATTTCTTTAAGTATAAAAGGTATCCCATCTAGTGATTTGGTAACTTTAATAAAAAAAAAAATAATAATGATGTCTATGGCTCCGTCAAATAAAAAAATTCAACCTTTTTTTTGCACCTACAAATATTTCCCAAAAATATAATTAGTTACGAGACAAATAATAAGATGTCATAAAAATATTGAATGCTAATAAAATCATGCATAAAAAATAATTTTTTTTATGGGTTTCTTTAAATACTTCGAATTGTTTATTTGAATGATAACTAAAAAAATAATTAACTAGCTTATATTAGATTTAGATTCGTTCATAAGATTAAAATCGGTTCGAAACACGTTTAGGGAACAAGTGTTCTCATCTATAAAAGCTGTTGCGTTTGACGTTCATAAAAAAAATATATAGAATCATTTTCTTAAATATACAAATAAAAAAATATTAACAGCAAATTAAGAATATTTCCTTAATCAAAATTAAAGCATTTAACAAGAGTTTAAAACTTGGTAAGTACAAAAGCTAAAACTACTATAAAAATAATTTTATATCCATGAAATTATTTTAAATCTATTTATTACTTTTTTTTTTTTTTATATATTATTGAGCAAAAATTACTATTATGAACTGAAACTGAACAAAAGGTCAAGTAATTCAAAGGAGTTCATTAACAAGTATTTTATTGTTTATACTGTTGATTAAGGCTGCAGACATAAAAGTTTTGCGTAAAATAAACATATCAAATTAAGTCAAATTAATTTAAAGAGAAAAACAAAAAACCCCCCGACTAATAATTGTTTATCATTATGCTGAAAAGTAAATAAGAAAAGATAGAATTATAGATGCCTTTTAAAGTTCGAAGACAAAAAATAAATTTGACACATATTAATAATTACTAATTTTGCGTAAAGAAATAATTTTGTGTAGTGTTTTATTTCAAAATTAATTGAGGTGCCAAAATGCGACAGAATTGGAATGCTTTTAATTTTTTCTCAAGCTGAAATCCTGCAGCAGTATTTTTATTTAATTACATTTATAATCATCATTAAAAATATGGAGTTCTTGAGCCGAGGGCTAAACCAATTAACAATATTGACATTTTGAAAGCATTTAACTAATCATCACGCGGTTGTTATAGCTCCGAAAACTACAGTTAAGGAGCAGAGGCTTAAATCTACTAAATGGTTGTTGGGGATTGGTTTCTCTACAACATAATGTTCTTAAAATAACACACATTTTTGAAACTAATAGCTTATTATTACAGTTTCAGGTTATTCTGTTCAATAAAACGAAAACTACATACTTGTTATCTAAATTGTATTATATTGAATTTTCTGCATAAATCATTTCATATAAAATGCATAAAATAAAATGTTTCTTACAAAAATTAACTTGTATTTTTTTTTCTTATTTTTCGGAATCGCTAAACAAGAACACAAAAAAGTTTGAACACATGTTTCAGGTGTTTTTTGTGATTAAGAAAAAAAAAAAAAAAGAAAAAGAAAAAACTTGAATTAAGGAGCACACCTTAAGGGATTCAAAAAATTATTTTCCATTGTTTCTTTATTTTATGGAGAAAAAAAATTTTTAGCTCATCACCTGGACCAAAAAAAAAAAAATTTTAAGCTTGTTATCAAAATTTGTTACAAATAAATTAAAAAACAAAATAAAATTTACAATCGGCATATGGTCCAAAAATTCTTATGGCAATAACATTTACAGCTGGTCAATTTTGTTACTTTAAAAGTTTTTTTCATCTGGTTTTTTTTTTTTTAAGTTTTAACTCTGTGTACATTATTATTTGGTTACAAAAATTCTTGCTAACAGATCTGTTAAAATTATCAACAAAAAATGGGTTATTATAATCTTTTTTCATGATATACTATCCTTTTCATTACTAATGGGATACTCCTTTCCGTCAGAATGTGGTAACCATATTAATACTCCTGTTACACAGTCATTTTTTGTGCCTTTTTGAACCCCATTTTTAAAGAAATGCAATAATAAGAATTTCAATTCTTTTTTATTTATATAAAATGTTGTCTAATGTTCTTTCTCTTTTTAAACACATAAATTTTATATCAACATGAGTAAAGAGCTTCGAACAAATAAAACAGAATCGTAGAATCTTAAGCTTCGACGAGAACGAACAATGTTACGTTTATTTGGGCATATTCAAATCTAAAAATTATAAGCAGAGGATAGAAAAGTTTAAAATGATATTGATATATGGATTCCTGGATTTAAAGAAAAATTTATTGGAAACTCTTTTGGTATAGTTTCAGCAGATTTCAGTTTATTTAATGTCTTAAAAAATAACTGAATATATAGTAAAACAGTTGTTAAAAGTTTGATTTATGTTCAAATATGTGTATTTTTTTCCTTCTATTTAAGAGAAGACAAATGTACAGGAAATTCCCGAAATATATTGATGACCGACACCTTGTTATTTATCCTTTTTTGCTGAATATCGATTGCAAATAAAAAAAGATTTTTTTACATTTATTTAAAAAAAAAATTTCAGAAACTTGTAGTCTTAATTTATTCTTAAAAAAAAAAAAATAAGTATAGGCTCGTGGATAAAATTAAACCCTGAAGGTTTTTACGCGTTTTTTTTTTTGTTATTTTAATAATAATTATTCACAGCCGAAAATTTTACCTTTGTGTGTAGGTATATTTATAAATTTTTAGGTACTTAATTATATAATTGAAAAAAAAGGATTAAAAGTTATGTATTATACATAATATATATAAAGTATATATACAAATATATATCATGATATCCTTAGGGGCTACCACAAAAAAAAAGTAATAAATTAAAAGAAATAATATATTTTATATAGGTAAAGGTTGTTATGATTCCTTTTTTTGAAACGAAAACAAAATAAATCAATTATGTATTTATCTATTACGAAAGAATTAACATAAATCAGCAATATAAGTTACATAATTTTTGATATTAGGTGTAAGTATTCTTGTATAACCAATTATGAATTAATTTTAATAATTGTGTGGGACTAGGTTCATTATAAAAAAATTTTAAGAAAATTTTAATTAAAACATAAAATAATTAATATTTAATTTAAAAGACTTTTAATTTTACATACATCATATATCCAAAATTATAGTCAGAAGTAAATTTATAATTTTGACAGGATATCATTATTTTCTATCTTTCTACTTATGCGAGTACTATGCAATACTTACAGTGTATTGCTTGAATTTAATAAACAATTTATATGTATATCAAATTTTGCATACGACAAGATAATCAGTAAATTCCAAATTTCATATTAATGTCTCAGAAAACAACAAGTATAATTAAATCATTTTTATTGTCGTTTTAAGTTGAAAACGAAAAACTAAATTATATTATGGAAAATTAAAAAAAAATTTATACATATAGGTATAATTCATTCTAAGTTTCATTCATTTTAGGGAAAACTAATGAATTTCATTAAAATATTAGAATATTAAATTAAAATTTGGAGCATTAAGAGAATTAATATTTTTATCAAAATAATAATAAATTCATAGATTAGAGAACAGCATGAAATTGCGTTAAACTGAAGGATCAAATTTTTGATATAATTTAATTACTTTAAAAGTACCATATAATTTTAATTTTGCACATTAAAAAAAAAGGATAATGAAATTTTGTATACCTGTATATAGTAAAATTTTGTGTGTGTACTAAAATTAATTAATTTTAATAAATGTTTATGTAGTTACAACTAAAATAAACTAAATTGTGCGTTTTTTATCTAGTGAACACTGTGGGTGATTATATATAGTTAGGCTCTCTGTAGGAATAAAAAGATAAAAAGAAAATCAATTTACTATGAAAGTCATATCCCTGTGGTTTATCTATAGGCCAAAGAATAAACAAAAGGCAAAAATGAATTTTTTTCCTTTTACGTGTTTTTCTTAATCGAAAATATTTGATAATGCTGTAATGAAAATTGTTATACAAACTAAACATGTTTTTGACATATTGATGTTGCGTAGAGCTCTTATCTCGTCGATTTCAAATTTGTAATTATATGAAAAAAAGATTTGTAATTTTTGGACATTTTATGTAATGATTTTTTTTTGTTGAATTTATGTACTATTGTAACATTTTCAGTTCTTTAAAATTTTCAGTTCTTTATTTAGAATTTTTTCCCTAGATTTCTGAAGAGAAAAGAAAATTAAATTAGGAAAAATAAGCATTGAACCTTTTCGATAAAACAGAATTAATACTGGGCAACCTAAAATATTCGTAAAATTTGCTTGCACAGGTATCACTTATGACGGAATCATAGAATTTCAGAAAAATCATAAAAATCGAGCATTTATCCATCTTTTATAATGTTATATAAAAATCTTAAACCCCGGCAAATTAATAATCAGAGACTACAATGCGTGATTTGGTATACTTTGGTTTTATATTAAATTTTTCTAGAGGCCCGAGACATTCCAAAGCAATGTTCTAATCTATAACGAGTAGAAGAAATTAGTGGTGTATTTGCCAATAATAAGTTTTATTCCATAGTTTGTTACATAATGAATAAATTACAAAAACAAAAAAAAAATGTTTTTCTGTATTTAATCATAATAATTTCCTATTAAATATATATATGTAAACCTATAGTAGGAAAATAACAATTTAAAAATAAAATTAATGAAACGTGTGCAAGTCTATAGACTTTTATTATTAAAATGCCAAATTTTTAGGGATGATAATTTTTTATTTATATGCCATCACAAATAAAGGGGGAACATTATTATTTTTGGTTTTAATTTTTAGGTTTTTTAATTCCGTAGAATCATACTATATTTTATGTTTATTTTTTATTAGATTACCATCATTACACATGAAAAATTTTGGCTAGAAAATTTCAGGTGCGGTTTCCACATAAATATTAGAGATAATGCACTTTTAATGCTCGATATTATATTAATTTTCCTCCCAAAAGAATTAATGAAAAATGAATGGTAAAAACTATATTATATATGTGTATGGCTATCTAGTGAAAAATGCTATTTTGTGTGTCGTGTTACAAAAAAGGGGATATTATATAATAAACTAAAAATAAAGTGTATTTACATAATTTACATTAATTACTTAGATTTTAAAATAAAATAAATTTTTGAAGTTTATACTTCTTTAGGCGCGGTGTAGGATATAAATGAGTAATTCTGTAGGGGGTAAAAATAATTTTACTCATTCGAATTTCGAGTTAAAAAAAAAAACGACATGCTGTACCGTTTGAATACTCAAAAAAAATGAGTCCACTTAATAATCACTTGTTATTTATAAAAACAAAATAATTTGGCGCGAAAAATTTAAATTCAAATTATTTTTAAAAATCTTTCGTTTACAAATTTTTTAAAATTTAAATTTTTTTTCAAATTAGGTTGTTCAGTAACCATTTGTCATTTATAAAAACAAAATAATTTAGCGCGGAAAATTTAAATTCAAATTATTTTTTAAAAATCAAATTATTTAACAACTAAAATTTATTTTTCAAAATAGGTAAGTCCGGTGAAATAAAGATTACCTGCCGAAAATTTTTTGGGCAGGGACCTACGGTTAGGTCGTGCCGGCTCAAAATATGTTTAAAAAAATTTTTTCCTCCGGTGAAATAATTAGATTACCTGACCAAAAATTTTGGGTACGGAGCTACAGTTAGAGTCTTCCCGCCTCAAAATATACCAAAATAATTTTTTTTCAAAATACGTAGCTCGGGTGAGAAATAAAGATTACCTGCCCAAAAAAAAGGAAGGAAGTGATGGCGGCAGTAAGGGCTGAAGAGAGGACGGCAGTAAAGGCTGAAGAGAGGGCGGCAGTAAGGCTGAAGAGAGGTCGGAAGTGAGGGCGGAAATAAGGGCGGAAATAAGGGCGGAAATAAGGGCGGAAGTGAAGACGGAAGTTAGAACGGAAGTTAGGACGGAAGTGAGGGCGGAAGTGAGGGCGGAAGTGAGGCGGAAGAGAGGTTGGTAGTTAGGGCAGAAGTGAGGGCGGAAGTGAGGGCGGAAGTGAGGGTGGAAGTGAGGCGGGAGTGAGGGCGGGAGTGAGGGCGGAAGTGAGGGCGGAAGTGAGGGCGGAAGTGAGGGCGGAAGTGGGGGCGGAAGTGAGGGCAGAAGTAAGGGCGGAAGTGCGGGCGGAAGTGAGGGCGGAAGTGAGGGCGGAATTAAGGGCGGAAGTGAGGGCGGAAGTTGGGGCGGAAGTTAGGTCGTAAGTGAGGCGGAAATGAGGGCGGAAGTGAGGGCGGAAGTGAGGACGGAAGTGAGGACGGAAGTGAGGACGGAAGTGGGGACGGAAGTGAGGACGAAAGTGAGGGCGGAAGTGAGGGCGGAAGTGAGGGCGGAAGTGAGGGCGGAAGGAAGTGCGGAAGTGAGGGCGGAAGTGAGGGCGGAAGTGAGGGCGGAAGTGAGGGCGGAAGTGAGGGCGGAAGTGAGGGCGGAAGTGAGGGCGGAAGGAAGTGCGGAAGGAAGTGCGGAAGTGAGGGCGGAAGTGAGGGCGGAAGTGAGGGCGGAAGTGAGGGCGGAAGTGAGGGCGGAAGTGAGGGAGGAAGTGGGGGCGGAAGTGAGGGCAGAAGTGAGGGCGGAAGTGAGGGCGGAATTGAGGGCGGAAGTGAGGGCGGAATTGAGGGCGGAAGTGAGGGCGGAAGTGAGGGCGGTAGTGAGGGAGGAATTAAGGGCGGAAGTGAGGGCGGAAATTGGGGCGGAAGTGAGGCGAAAATGAGGGCGGAAGTGAGGACGGAAGTGAGGACGGAAGTGAGGGCGGAAGTGAGGGCGGAAGTGAGGGCGGAAGTGAGGGCGGAAGTGAGGGCGGAAGTGAGGGCGGAAGTGAGGGCGGAAGTGAGGGCGGAAGTGAGGGCGGAAGTGAGGGCGGAAGTGAGGGCGGAAGGAAGTGCGGAAGTGAGGGCGGAAGTGAGGGCGGAAGTGAGGGCGGAAGTGAGATTGGAAGTGCGGGCGGAAGTGAGGGTTGAATTACCTGACCAAAAATTTTGGATAGGGAGCTATGGTTAGGGTCTTCCCTGCTTAAAATAAGCAAAAAAAAAATGTTTTTTAAATAGGTAGCGCCGGTGAAATAAAGATTACCTGCCCAAAAGTTTTGGGTAGCTAGCTACTTTTAGAGTCGTCCTGGCTCAAAATATAAAAAAAAAAACACACGAAGCTCCTATGACTGCCACTGTTATTCCATAGTTTAAAGCTTTAAGTATAAACTTCTTTCGGCAGTTCCTATGACTGCTTTGTGTGTTTTTTTTTGGGTGCAGTTAATGGAAATAATTTTTTTGGGGATACTGTGTTATTATGTTTATTTTATTGTAGAAGAATGTATGAAATGCTTTTATAAATAATGTTATAATATAATTTTTTTTAATGCCTGGTTTATAGCTAATTTACCTATCTGAAAAAATGGTACCGTAAAAACCGATTTTCTATGTTATTATTCTATTTATATTTTAGCAAATTTACTGAAAATGAAGATATTAATTTTATCTATTTTTCGTAAAAAGAATATTTTAAAAATATTTTCAAATAATTAAGAAAATTGAATTTATTTTTTTTTTGCTATCTGAAAAATTTCATTACTTCACAAAATTATTGTTTTGTTTCTTTTTCATTACTTTTCCTTTCTATCTGAATTTTTTTTTCAGATAACTTTTTTTGTAAAAAAATTTTCAGATGATTAAAAAAAAGAAATCAAATGTAATTTTAATTTCAAAAAATTTTATTTTTTTTTTAAATTAAAAAAATTAAAGTTAAACTTTCTAAATAAAAAAAAAGATGAACCCATGCAGTTGATTTTTTGCTTTCAGGTATGATTAGGTGTGAATACGTTTCCGGAACATTCTTCCAAAAATTACTTTACGGTGGTAGCTATAAACAAGGCATAAACCTTATAACGTTATAAATATTTTAATATAAATTATCCATTTTCCCATACTGGCATTGCAATATTAATAGAACACTTAATATGTTGAAAAATAACAATACTATAGTTATGAAGAAAAATTTATAACAAAATATAAAACAGTTCCTCGTAAATGAAGATTGTTTTCAACATTTCGATTTATGACCATTTTTTTAAGATACTCTCCTCCAACAATGGGTTAAACCAGCGCTGTCCAACTTGCGGCCCAGCTCATCATATTCTGTGGCCCATTAACAAAATAAAAATAATCATATTCTGCCTATAAATAAAAATATCTGTATAATGGATTTTTTTTTTTTTAACTTTTGTCAATTTTAAATATGACCAGCATTATATCAGTAATATTTATTTGTCTTATTTTTCTTTCTAATCTAGTTTTTGTCATGAAACTTTACTGATCTATATTTCCGCAATTATAGGACACACGCAAAGCCAATACTATTTTGTATTATTTTGTATTACTTTTTTCCAGTCTAGTATGCCATGAAACTATACCCACAAGTGCTATAGTTTATTTAAAATTGTAAACGTTGTTTAATTTTATTCATGTGAAATTATTTATGCTTAACGTACAATGAAATACATATGTATTTAAAATTTGTAAACGCGTGTTTCATTGTTTTTATTGTGAAACTTGAAAGATCATGCCCCCATGTTGGACAAATTGGTTGAAGATTTTGATGGTAGATTTTCTGATTTTGATGCAATTAAACCAGAACTAAAATTATTTAATAATCAGACTACCAAGGCTGGAGACTAGGGTAAATTTATTCAAAATGTTTCCAAACGACAAATATCCAAAATTACGCGATTTGGGCTTAAAATTAATTTCTATGTTTGGTAGTACATATATTTGTGAACGAGCATTTTCTGACATGAAATATTTCAAATCTAAATATAGAAATTCAATGGCCGACAAAACAGTAGAAGAAATTTTAAGATAGAGTGACCAGATTTCTGTTGGGTCAAGGTGGTACAGCGGGTGTAAAAATCGTAAACATATATATTTTACATTTTTATAATAATATTTTAAATAGAAAAAATAAAAAATTATTTAAAATAATTAAAAAAAAGTATTGTCAACAATTCATCTGACTAAAATAATACAATATTTGAGTAAAATGTATCATTGTAAAATTGGTTTTTACAATAGGCATAGCTTTTAATGTTTCGATTGGTAATTGTGTTTTTTGAGAGCTCCATATATTATCTATATATTACCAAAGGAATATGGTACAAATGTGGGCTGACGGGAAAAATGTGGTACAAAATGTGGTACAAATGGCAATGTGGGACGCTTGCTTAAAAAGTGGGACTGTACCACGTAATGTGGTACGTATGGTCACATAATTTTAAGAATTTCTTCAACTAAAATTGATATAAATATTTAAGTTCTTGTAGCTGCCCATATAAATAAGCAGTTTTCACATTAATAATAATTATGTTAATATTTTTTTTTCTTTATTTTCTTGAACTATGAACTAATAAAATACTAAAAAAAAATTATAAATGACTTTTAATTAAAATTTAAAGTATACTGGCCCGGCAAACCTACAAAAAGATAAAATTGGCACACATGTGCCGAAAAGTTGGACAGCGCTGGGTTAAACTATAAACATATTTTTTAAGTTCCATCTGTAGACAAAGTTTCTCGCACCTACAGCTAACTCATTATTATTTAGATAAGACCCTTACGCAAAATAAGATCATTTTACTCGCAAAGTCAAGATTATAGAATATCATCATTTAGTCGAGGCGAAAGTGATCTGATTAAAATGTATCAGCATTTCATTAGTTTTAATCCACCACGAACGAATGGACGTACACATAATGAACGCATGTAGTTTGTGCTTTTTATTTTGGTGAAGGTAAAGAGGCTAAATATTATACAACCATAAACTATCTAAATATTCTAAATTTCTCGTCTTTCTAACAGAAAAAACTTTAAACTTTATTTTGTATCTATAACTTATTTAAATATATTAAAATTTGTTTCTTAAATCAATATAAAATAAATTTAAATATAATATAAAATTTTCACAAATTTAATAAATTTTCTTATAAAATATTATTAGGTTAAAGTAATCAAAATTCAATTTCATCTCAAAAAAAAATTTAATATATACATAATTATACTTATTTTTATATAAATTATACTGAAGAACTTCCACCGGAAAACCATATAATTTAATTAAAAACTCAAAAATAAAATAAATAAATATATATTTTATATGTTAAAAAAAAATTAATAAATTTCTACAATATCAACAAATTTTTTTCTTAACATAAATTTTCCACTAAAATTCATTAAAAATTTTATTAATCCACTTGTTATTTTATTCGGTGTTCGTCGATGTCGGAAGCATTATTTTTATTATGCAAAAGATTTCGAAAAAATCATAAAAAACAAGCCTTTAAGATTTTTATAAGTTATTTTTGTTGACCGCAAAAGGTATTTTGATTTAATATTTTTTTTAACACTTGACATTAATATATGCGTATATAAAAAGATTATTGCATTAACTATACATACTTATTATGTTAATGTAATAAATTTTATTTTATTTTATTATGCTATATTCAATGAATAAAATAAGATAAAATTATATAAAAAAGAATATTTTTGTTTGCTATGGAATGTTCTGTGTCCACTGATCATTATAATTAAAGAAAATTTAAAACATTAAATGATACATTTTTTTGTAAATAAAGCCTCATTCATAATACTTTTAAAGGGCGCCGTGACATTTGTCCGCGGGACATTTGTCCGCGATGAAATTTGTATGGAAAACTTCGCGGACAAATGTCATTTTGCAAAATGTCATTTGTCCGCGATTGTAAAATGACATTTGTCCGCCGCGGACAAATGTCCCAATGTCATTTTGCAAAATGTCATTTGTCCGCGATTGAAATTTTTAATTTTTAGCGGACAAATGTCATTTTGTAAAATGTCATTTGTCCGCGATTGATTTTTCAGTTTTTTTAGCGGACAAATGTCATTTTGCAAAATGTCATTTGTCCGCGATTGATTTTTCAATTTTGGAGATACTGCAGATTACGTGAACCACTCAGAATCGTCTGAAGCTTGGAAAAGGGAAGAGGGGTAGAGTCCCCCCAAATTGTTCATACATTTTGTATATGCAATTTTTTTTTTTTGCCCGATTTGCCCCTTAAAGAGAGGGTGGTGGGGGGCGGCGGGCGGGCGGGTGGACTGGTGGTTGGTCAGTGGGATTTGCGGCTGACGCCGCAAATCCCACTGACCAACCACCAGTCCACCTGCCCGCCCGCCGCCCCCCACCACCCTCTCTTGTTGTGCCGGTTCTGATTGGTTCACGTCATCTGCACTTTAGCCTCAAATTTTTAGCGGACATATGTCATTTTCCAAAATGTCATTTGTCCGCGATTGCTTTTTTTAATTTTTAGCGGACAAATGTCATTTTGCAAAATGTCATTTGTCCGCGATTGATTTTTTAAATTTTTAGCGGACAAATGTCATTTTGCAAAATGTCATTTGTCCGCGATTAATTTTTATCGCGGACAAATGACATTTTGGAAAATGTCATTTGTCCGCGGCGGACAAAAGACATTTTGAATCGCGGACAAATGTCATTTTTATGTCCGCGATACAAAAACAAATCGCGGACAAATGTCCCGCGGACATATGTCCAACCCCCCTTTTAAAGTCTATGTACTTTTTCAAGGTACCGTAACGTTTCGAAATAGAATTTAATTTTATTTTGTCAAAATAGGTATATCCCTATTTCCACAGAGTTGAGTTATTTTATTTTCAAAATATATTTACAAAAAATTGTAATTGAGATTAATGAAAATAATCTCAGACGATGACGTAAAAAGATTTTCCACAAAAAATGAGGTGTTATGTTTGGAATTACATGTTTTCCCGAATAGGATGAATTTTAATTTTTTTTTTGTTCAAAATTATTATAAACCATTAATGCACAATATAGAAGTTTTTAAAAAAAATATAATTAATCATAAAAAATTATAGAAACAATATTTTCATCCGAAGAAAGTTATAGAGTAATAGTGTGAAGTAAAAATTCGTCAGAAGTTTGATAAAATAAATCCATGAAGTACCTAGTTTACTTTTTGAAACGCTTGAGCTTAAATAATCAAATCAATAGAAAAATATTCTGGTTTAAATGAAAAGAAACATATAAGCCATGATTTGAAAGAAAATCAATAAATACTCAAAAAAGTATAGAATATTCAATATTATCTGTTGATTATTATTTAATTTAATTTTCTGTGTAAATTAAGGTATATTGTTTCTCCTATACTTAGTATTATATTACTTAATAATAGCAAAATAAGCAGAATTTTTTTTTTCAAAATATGGATTTCTGGTTAATTATTTTAAATATAAAGAAAATTAAGATTAAAGTTTTGTAGAAGCTTGCATCTGAACCTAAATCTGAAAACATCGACGAAATTTTCTAAAAAATATTTCTGATTTCTCAAGCAGTGATATAAGAACTTCAAACAATTTTAATTAGTGTTTATGGCACCACTGTTTATTGGAAACTGTAATAAAATTTAAATGTTTACCCATAAAATATAATAAAATTAAAATAAATAAATTTTTCAAAGCTATTAGTACAGGCAAATTATCCAAAATAAACAAAAAAATTGCGAAGTGGCTGTAACTTGCTATCGACCTTTGAAAATATGTATATTTCAAGAAACCAAGGAGTCCCTAGCGAAAAAGAGTGTGCTGGAGTGGCCACGCTTGACCCTTTGCGGCATATGTAAATAATATTATTTTGTAATTATGTAAATCACTATCAATATAGACAAGTTTGGTAAATTTAGCATCCTAAGATCTTAAATAATAAGGTACATTGCTATAATTTTGTTTCTGTTAATAATAATATTGCTGAAATAAACATAAAAATGTTGTTTTATTCGAATAAATTCGATTTCACGAACAAAATATTTTGGTGTTTAACGTTTTATATTTTTATACAATTGAAAAAAAAATTTATAAAATTTTAATGCGCATGGCTTCGGTAAGTTGTATTTACATTCGCAAATTTAGCTCGGTAAATGGTCCATTACATGCATCAATACACATGCAATTATAGAGGAATGTAAATTGTATTTACATTTCCCTGTGATGTAAATTGTATTTACATTGCTCTATATTGTATTTACATTCTTCATTTTGAACTGCGTAATACTATAAACAAAAATAATATCATTCACACTCACAATATTTCTCTTTTTTCCTTTTATCTCTAAAAGAAAGAAATAAAATGAATAAAATGAACGTGGAATATTTCCCAAATCCTCTTTTATCTGTAAAAGAAAGAGAAATTAAAGAAGAATTAACGTGGAATATTTCCCAAATCTTCTTTTATCTGTAAAAGAAAGGGAAATTAAAGAATGAATAACGTGGAATATTTCCCTCCATTTCTTTTATCTTTATTTTTTATTATAAATTATCTCTATATTCTCTCTTTGCAACTACCTCTCCCATGCACATTAAAGCAGTATACAATACATGTTAATCAAATTTGTTATACAGCTCGTTGTGTATACACACAAACACATGACTCGTGTCTATGTGTTTGTGTGTATACACAACTCGCAAGAATAACAAATTTTCTTAACATGTATTGTAATCTACTATTACCGCCTATTATTTGTCGCTCTAAGCTCGAGCCTAGAGTGTGTATTTGTAAATCCATCACTGCTCCTAAGTTTTAAACAGTTTAAACATGATTATTGCGTGCTTAGATACATACAAAGTATTTGAAAAACTTCATTGTCAAATACTGAGGCGAGCACACTATTGAATGCTCGGGACTTATCGGAATCTTCAAAAGAATGTGTTTGTGTATGAGTATAGAAAGTTGCAGATACTTCGTAATTTTTTTGTTTATTTGATGATTTTCGACGTAATTTGCCTGTATGTACTATATATATTATCACATTTAATATTATTTTAATCGTAAATATTTTTAATTAATTTAATATACACAAATTTTTTAGTTAAATGATAATTTAATAATTATATCTATAGATGAAATTTTGGCAATGATTTCCTTTTTGATTAATGGTTTCAAGTCATACAGGGTTAATTAAAAAAAATTGTTTAGAATAATCATTTTAATAAATATTTAATCGATAAAGTGTTTCGCCTCAAGTGCGTTTTTTAAAAATAACAATTATAGTTACATAAAATTTCATATAATATCTTATCATTATATTGTCTTATTCATATACCTATGATTTACAAATAAAAAAATTGGCGCAGTGAAATAAGGCCGCGGGAAATAAGGCCGCGATAGGTTTTTTGTTGCGGTCTTATTTCATTTTGAAAAATGAAATAAGGCCGCGAAAAAATCCTCGCGGTCTTATTTCATTTTGAAAAATGAAATAAGGCCGCATAAAATTCCTCGCGGCCTTATTTCGTTTTGAAAAATGAAATAAGACCGCGACAAAAAAAAAAATTAATCGGAGGGCTAATTTCATTTTGAAAAATGAAATAAGGCCGCTAGGATTTTTTCGCGGCCTTATTTCATTTTGAAAAACGAAATAAGGCCGCGTAATCTTGTGAGGTGAGCACACAGGGCAGGGGGCAGCAGGGCCTTATTCGCGGCCTTATTTCATTTTTCAAAATGAAATAAGACCGCAACAAAAAAACGTCGCGGCCTTATTTCCTGCGGCCTTATTTCCATCCCCCAAAAAAATTGTCTATCAAGACAAGAATTTAATACGATTTTGAGAACACTCGAGACCTAGGGACTTTTTTAATGCACTTCCATTTACGACAACATGCACGTACCGATTAACAGAACTATACTTGCTTGAAAAATAAATTATTAGTATGTACTTATTGTTGCGCCTAATTATTTTCAGATTGAACTACCCTAAAATATACATCTTATTACTTCTCTGAAAATCAGTTTGACTCTAGTCAATAGTGCGCCCAATATTATAGAAAAACATTAATATTATAAACTCTTAATGAAAAAAAAAACAAATTAATTTTGTTAGTTAAAAATAAAAAGATTGTTATAATGTGGGTTAAATGATCAGGTGTGTGTCGGCGGTAAATCAATTAGAGGAATATTAAAATAAGACACCTCCACAACGGGTTTGTCATTAATTTTTCATTAAAAATTAAAATGAATGAAATTTTAAAGCGAATTTATGAATGGATTAAGATTTTTTTTTTTTTTGGCTTTCAGAGTATTTTATTAAAATATATAGTAAACTTAAACTTTATTTTGAATTTTTCTCAACTTCATTAATTCATTAAGTTCATTACAAAATTTATGGAGGTAACAAAAATAAATAAAAAAATAAAGTAAAACTAGTTCACACACGACTAGTTTTTTTTTTTGTTGATGTTTAATTTAAATTTTGATTTAATGCAATAGAAGTGAAGAATTTTGAGCATGGAACGATGTTAAGAATTTAAATGTCGTATGAAGAATTATTGAAAGTTCAATATTATTTTTTAAATGTATATATGAGAAATTTCCAGAAATAAACATAATTAATTAAATTAAAGAAGTCTATAACTTTAATATCATAGACTACATTCAGTAAAGAAAGTAGGTGAAAATATATTGAAGCAATGAATTTTGTTGCTCGGCTTTTCGTCGAGTCCAAAAATGTTGATTAACGTGAAAGACCGTAAAAATGACAAATGATAAGTTGGAAATACCTACTGCTCGATTAATTGGACTTTTTCGTCTTCTAGACTCAAATATTTTTTGCTCATCATTAAATCCTACAAAAACTCTTACGATTACATGAACATTGAACATACCACTAATTAATATTTATGTATTAGACAAAATGAGTTTCTTTCAAAAATAAAATTTAAAAATCATTTAACTTTCCACATCAGTAGATAATTTATGATGGCTTTCAAAATTATCCAGAGTTCTGCTTATAACACAATTAATTTAAAAATAAAAAACTGAATAAATTTTTTGTGTTGGATGTATAACATGTGAGTGATTTTCAAAAAAACAAAAAATCCGGAATATGATTAAAGAAAAAAAATCATAATTTTAAATTTTAACATTTAAATGACAGCTTTTAAATTTTACGATAACGCCTTATATGCTAAAATTTTTCATTTTTTTTTAGTTTTTTTTTTTTTTTTGTAAAACTTAAAGACCTAGATTTTTAGGAAACATAAAGGTGTTTAATTTGAGGTATTTTTTTTATTTTATTATTTCATTCATAAAATTCTAGTCAAAGAACCTTAACCGTTATTATTTTTCTTATACATACCATTATAATGTTGTATATGTTAATTATGTTGTGAAAGGTATATGCATTTAAAAAAAAAAATTTAAAAGTTTTTATGACAAAAATTGAAATTTATGTTTTTATAAAATGTTATTTAAAAGATGTGGTGGGTAGCGTTCTTGAATACTGAACTCATATATTACAAATTCTTAATTTTTATAAAATAATAATAATAATAATAATAATAGTTATAGTTATATAATAATAAATCTTACCATTCTCAGAATTTGATACAAATTCCTTAATTATAATTGGCAATTATATAGTTTTGTCCAAAGTTTTATTTAGCAATACTAGTATTGATATATAGTTTTATATAACTAATTGAATATTATAGATAAATTAAAACGAATAATAAAAATCTTTAAATTCATCTTAAATCGAATTTCTGTTTAATAGAATTTTGTTTTAATTTTTACAAATTTTTGAAATCATATTTTCATTATATAGGTATGTTTGAACTACTTTCAAAAGTTATACATAAATTTTAATTTTCAAAGTAAAACAAATAATATTTGATATTTAATTAATAATATTTATCAAAAAAATATTTGTTTTTGTTTATTTATCACATTTCTAAATATATCCAGCATAAAAACATTTTGGTAATATAGGTTTATAATATATAAATTACCACCTATATATCATATTATAATGTTTAAAAATATGTATATTATTTTTCTTTTAGTATCTTAATAAAATAATAAATAAAATTAATTTGCTTTCAATTATTTTATGAAATTTTCCCGTTACAGCTATTTGGTGTTTACTTTATATAACACTATATAAGTATAAAAATATTTCCTTTACGAAGATTTATGTATATTTAATTTTATTTAATAAAATTCAAAGAAAACTTAATTATTGAAATGTTATGCTGTCTGCTGTAATTTCTTTGAGCCAAAATATTTTTTGCATTTAATAATAACACCGGACCACTTTTGACCATTTTTACTTTGAACACCTGAATAAAATTCTATTATATAGAACTTATCGCACTATAGGCTTCTAAAGCTGTCCATTATAGATCCATATTTTCTCTAAAAAATAATAATACACCGACCGACATGATTTTCGTTGTTGAAAAAATTAGTAACTTTTTCTACTAATTTTGTGGTTTTGACGACGAGACCAGACCTCATTTTATCGTTTCACGTCAGGTTCTAATAAAATTAAAATATGTAATTATGTAATATGTAATGTGATTATGTAATATGCAACATATCTGATAAAACCTGATGCGATAGTGCAAATATGGAGGTATTTCTGTGTTGAGAACACTCAAAATTAACAATATTTAACACTGAAAAAAAAAAACAACGTTCCATTTAATTTGTCGGCCGGTGTTATAAAAATGTGTATTTATAATTTCATTATGCGACTGAAAAAAAAAAGTATTTAAAATAATTTAAAAAATTACAAATTACTTAAAAAAAATTATTATCAATAAATTTTCAATTATTTCTTCAAAGCATTTAAAAAAAAACTATAAAAATAAATACAAAATGTAAAAATGTAATTTCTTGAATTTTGAATTCAATTGAAAATACATGTTAAGAAAATTTATGTTTAATAAAATTCATATCAAAATATAAGTAAATGGATGATTAGACCTGAAATAAATAAAATCCCACACATTTATTTTTTGTTTTGTTTTATAGCTGAGTGAGAACTAATTTTTTGTATTGAAACTGGCACGCGCGGTTTCTCAATATATATATATTAAAAAATAATATTTAAATTTTATTATTTAGAAATACAAAATAGGTAGTTTTTTGTTCATGAAAATGTTTGTAAATTTATTTTATGCGTGCTTTTTAGAAAATTTTGTTATAAATTTTTTATTTTTTTTAACGTTTTGTAATTTTTATTTCAATAAATTGTTTTTAAATTGAGTGTAATAATAATTGTAATAAATAATAGAATTAATGAAAAATACATATATAAGCAAGGGTTTTAAAGAGATCTATAGTGACATTAATGTGATTAGGTTAATGACATGATGATAAAAAGATGTTGAAAATTGTTCATGATTACAAGATGACAGAGTACTAAAATCTTAAATGGTGTGGATCTTTAAGCTGAAAGATTTTTCAACCATTATTTATATACTGGGTAGGAAATACACATTATAAAATTTCGTATAAATCCAAACAACTCTATTTATACGATAAGTCTTGAAACATGAATTACTCTTAATTTCCCACATATTTAACAAAGACGGAGCTATATTTAACTCATTTAACTCAATCAACTTATTTTTTAATAAATCGTAGTCTAAAGCGTAGTCTACTAACATGATCAAGTACGTATTAGAGTCTTGATTGATTAAGTATATTCGTTCAATATTTTGTCACATAAAAAAAGAAATCGAAAACTTATGTAAATCAAAACTTATTACCAAAAACAGTGTTATAAAATTTTCAATGAAATAAAAGTGTGACCAATCAATAAAAAAAAAATTACGCCTACATTTTAAACAAGTTAATAAATTCAAAAATAATAATTGTTTCAATAATATTTCATAATATCTCTTGCGCCCAAAATAAAAACAAAAAGGTGAGGAAAATCTTAAATTGTCAAAGGAAATGTAAAATATTAATTTTATTTTTTGTCAAAAATGCATTTTAAAATTCAAAAGTTTCTTCAAATTGATGGCGCCATGATCACAATCGATTAAATTTAATTCTTTACTTATATAAAAATTTATAAAGATTATATTAAAGTTCTTGATAAAAAAAAAAGAAATATAATGTAGGTAGGCATATAAAATAAAATAAAATAAAATATATTTTGTTTCTTATAAAAAAATGTATCTTTTTTAGATATTAATTCAATGGGAACGTGTCAATTGAGGTTAATGAACATTGATTGTGCGTTGTCATATTTAGTTTTATCTGCGTAAAAATCGAAAAAAAAAATATTAAAAATAATGTTTATTAAGTTTGAAGAATGCAATGTTTTGTGCATTTTATATATAATTTTATTCTATATAAGTTTTTGTTTTCTTTTTTTTAATAAAAAATTTTCTTTGAACTATACGAAAAATATACGCGTTAATGAAAGAGGACAGTGTTTGGGCGGAAGGAAGGTATTATTCAGAATTATATTTAATAATTATTATGTGCACATCATTATAATATGTTAATTAATTTAATATTTTTTAAAGTGGACATTTATTTTCACAGTTTACTAGCGCGGTTACCAGTGATTTTTCTTCAACTATATATATTATATACCTATAAGAAAAAAAAAATGCATACCTTGTTTTAATGTTGAAAAAGAAGAAAAAATAATATATTTATGATTTATAAAATTTCATTATAGTTGGAATGAAAATTCTTTTCACTTTAATATCCAAAAATTGCATATATAATTAATACTTCACCGTGTGTAAAGAGCGTGCCAATATATAATGTTGGCTATTTTATAAGTATTTGTATAGTATAACGTAGTTGTTGATTTCTTTTGAGATGTTAAATTATGTATAAAGTTAAAAAAAAGAAGAAGTTTTCTTTAATTTTTATTATGTTAGCTAGAAAAGTGTTTAAATTCCAAATTTTACTGCTGGCAGGAATTTTTGTTTTCATTTTATAATTTATTTCAATTTGGGAAGAAAATTTAGTTTTTTCTTTTTTTGTTCCCAATCTAAAAGAGAAGGAATATTTTTATTCTTTTAAATTTGAATTAAAATGAAAAGTAAATTTAAAATGCTAGAAAATGTATTTGCAGTAATTAATCTTAATTATCATGAGTTTCTCACGACATAAATTACATTGCTGCAAATTTTGCGCAATTTTATATTCAGTTGCAATTTTGATTTATTTAAATTATGCATAATTATTCAGTTTTTGCATCTTACAATTTTGTTTTTTTAATGTTCATATAAAAACAGCATCATAATGAGGAACAGTTCTCATAACATCGAAGCATGAAAAAGAAATAACTTAAAGATTTTGAGAATGAAAAAAAAAATATTATTTTTTAAATCTTATCCATAAGTTGACCTCTATTGCATTTTAATGATATTTAGTTTTTATAGAAATTGTATAGAATGTATATTTATTAATTTGTTTGTACGTTTACAAGAACAGCACATAAATATAAATACATATTATATTCATTTTGTCAGTTCGAAAAACTAATAATCCTTTCCCAAAATAACCTATAATCCAGTTTAAGCAGCAAATAATCAAAAATGGCTATATCGTTAAATCCCCTTCACAACCAAAAAATCCAATTGTCAGAATTGTCAGAAACTTCGAATTTATTCCTGAACTTTGAAACTTCGACTAGTTTTCTGGGTTCAATATTCTTTAAAAAGTAATCTATTTCATCGACATTATGTCTTTATACTATATAACTTTTGATCTTCTATAAACTGTAACACTCTAGAAACTCTTAAGAATGGTTTAAATGAAATTTATCATATAATTTTACATTTTTTTCTACAAAAATTCCCGCATTAATCTTTTAAATATAAAAAAAATAATAAATTTTCTTGCTGAAAAATAAAATAAAAAAACAAATAGCTAAGACCACCGAACTACTGCTGGTACTAGAAACAAAAAAATAAAAATGAAAACAGAAAACAAATAAAGTTACAAAGCGATGTCAGTAAAATCAGCCAGAATCTCATTAAGTGTACGCTTTACGTATATAATGTCTGTCTGTATATCTGAACAAATGGGAGCAATTAATATGAATGTTACACACATGTGTATATGTCTCATAAGATGACTATGATATAACGACTTCTGGTTCTGTTTATATATGGAATGAAATATTTTTATTATACGTTTTCGTTGCAAAAAAAAAAATATATGTATAATAATAAGAAAAAAATAATAAAAGCGACATGAATTAGTTTCATTTTTAGACATATTTATTATAAGCAATGCATTTTTCAGACTTTTTTTTCTTTATACGTGTGAAATATTTTGTCAACATTAATTTTTGATGATGAGAAAAACCAATTGTATGAAACATATTTTTTTTTTTATAATATTTATATGGCGAGATATTTATTTAATATTTTTGGTTATTTGTTATTGATTTATTAATTTATAATAATTTGGAAAAAAAAATACAAATTGTGCTTATAAAGTTGAAAGTTCAATAATACTTATAGAATTCGAAATTCATGCAAAGTTTACACACAATTTTTTTTTTATAAAAAACAATTTATAATTTGAGTTATTTATGAATAGTTCTTTAAGAAATGTTGCAGTTTATACGTTTTATGTTATACACATTTCCATCGAATAATTTAGAGACATAAATCATTTACTAAATATTGAAGAGATTTTGGAAATTCCATATAAATGACATTAAAATTTGCAATTTATTATTACTAGGCTTGTGAATTTTAGTTCCTTAAAAACCTTGTTTAGACACCTAAAAAGTTCCTAAAAAAACAAAAAAAAGTCGCTAAAAAAGACACTAAAAAGGTCGCTAAAAAAATAGTTAAAAAAAATAGTTAAAAAAAATTTCCGAAAAATTTACAGAAATTTAGATTTTGATACACAAATTTCAAATCTACGAATGATAAAAAAGATAATAATTTTGGATTTTCATATTATTTATTGTGCGAATATATTAATATAGCAATTTCATTTAAAAGTTAAAAAAAAATATAAATTTCATTGCACAAAAAACTTAAAAAATTAACATGGATTTTGAAATAAAAATGTAAAAACGAGTTTATTAATTATTGATTGATTTATTGCAATCGTAAATTTTCGTAAATTTTCGAATTCAAATTTTTGTCGGTTAGATCTGAAAAGATTTTTATGTATAGAAAATGATCTTTCAACTTCTGTCGAAGTAATAGGGCCATACTTAAAGGGAATTATTTCCTGAACGTTATATTGCTCGCAAATAACATTCTTCTTCCAGATATTATGTTTGAAATTTTTTTCAAAATTGAAAAATCCATGTTTTTCATTATGACGGCCTTTAATGTAAGAACAAAATTGGTAAAATAGTTCCTAAAAAAGTCAAAAATGTTTAAAAAAGTCAGTAAAAGTCAAAAAAGTCGAAATAGTCGCTAAAACATGAAATAGGTAGAAAAAGTCGCTAACATATTGGGCTCAAATTACAGCAAATTTTTCGAAACGTGGAGATATTTTAATAAAAATCTGTTATTACGCACGACTGAAAAAAGGTAATTACGTAAAAATCACAACCCTAATTATTACTTTTTTTCCTTGCTATAAGAAACAAAAAAAGTAGTTTTAAAAATAATGTAAAATTTATTTTATGATGAAAATACAGGATATTGCTGAAATAAGTTTTGAAGTGAAATGCATTTATTAATAATTGATTTGGGAAGTAGACAATATAGGCACTAAAGTTTTATTAAACAAAAAAGTTAATAATAATAATAATAATTGTTTTCCTGTCAATAATAGATTCATTATTAGTTCGCGCTATATTATTATAAAATCCGAAGATGTAAGAAACTTTATTTTTTTTTTCACTTTTGAAAAGTTTTATACCCAAGCATAGATAAAATCATCAATTATACATATTTTTCACTGTAAAAATGAACTACATTTTAAATTGTTGCAATTGTGGCATATTTTAATGTCGCATATAAAATTCATTTAATTAAGTGCATCCGTTTTATAAAAACTTTATAAAATTCTATAATTCAAAAGTACACAAAGTGCAAATTTTTCTCAATAAAATTATATTTTTTATTGTTTCATCTTTTACATTGTTTAATTTAGGTATTTTTCTTTGAAGAAAAATGAAAATACTAGCATGTACATAGAGAATTAATTTAAATAATAAATACTTTTATCATATATATTATTCCTGGTAATGTAAAATAAAAATTAAAAAATTTTCAAATCTAAATGAACTCAAATATTTCTTTTTGCTGTTCTTTTGAAATTTATATTTACATTAAATTAAAAGTTTTTGTTTATATATGAAAATCGATGTATACAAGTATAGTAATGAAACTGTCCATAAAACTTGTTAGATAATATATTCTAATACTATCAATTACAAAACTTATGTAAATTAAAACAAAATTTTATAAAAAAAAAATATTCTCTCAAAAAATTAGTATAAATAGTACAAATAGAACAGTAATTAATAGCAAACATACTAATAAAATAAATTAGATTCGTTGTAGATCGAAATCACAAGCTAAAAGATTAATAGTTTAACAACATTTAAAAAAGAGAGTAAAATGTGGTGTGATATTGTAAATAATCAAATAGCATAGATATAAAATTAATATATACAGAATAAGAACGTTAGTATTAAGTTTTTATAATAATAATAATAATAATAAAGTAAATTAAACAAATATAAATGAATGTATTATAATTGAAATTTTTAATACAAGGCAATATAAATCTTCCAAACTGTCTTATTTAATATAAATTTTTTTTGCTACAAAATACGAAAAGAATTTTAGTGTTTATGTTCAGAGAAAAACTATTTTTATTATTTATGATTTTTGTTTTTATTGATTACTAAGTGCATTAAAGTACACAATTATGTCATGACATCGGATTTAAAAAGGTTTTTCATTCATTCATAATTAATTTATTTATTTTAAATACAATGACACAGATATCTAGTGCCAGAAAACAGAAAAAATAAAAATTTAAAACATTTGAATGAAAAAGAAACTTAATTAATTTATCTTTTGTGCACATAATTCTCATTGCATTATACACTCATGGGAATAATTAAAGTCTGGGAAAAAAATGAAGATTTCATGTTGGTATTTAACATATAATTTTAAGAAATTGAATATGCTTAAATTAGGTAATTAATCCAATGCTACCAGTTTTGCTTAATTCTCAATATTCTTTCGACTATTATACCATTCCAATATAATCTAATAAGATACTCAACATTTATCTGACTTTTGACAAATTAAACGCTTATATGTATAATGATGGACGTTTATATCGAGAATTATTTTTTTTCCCCAATTACATAAAAAATAAATGCATTTATTGTAGTGATAATTTATTAATGACAATTATAAAAGAAAACCAAAAATAATTTTTCTCCCCTTTTTATTTTTATGTTTTGACCTTAAACATATACAAGCATAACCAATTTATGAAGAAAAAAAAATTAATGCATTATTAATATTGTAATTTTATATTCCAGGATTTTAGTCTTTAGTGTAATTAAAAATTTGTTAAATGACACAATAACTTTACACATGGTGATTTTAATTAAAATTTTCATAAATTATTGTTATTTTAAATATAATTATTTTTTTTTTTGTTATTTTTTAATTTTATTAACATGTAAATCTCATTTCATTCAATTTGGACAAGTAATTATAAAGTAGAATATCAAATTTAATTAATGTAAGTTGTAAGGCTGTTTTTATTCTGAAGCCTACGGTTTTTAGGAGCATCATTATAGTATATAGTAAGTATCAAACTTAATGTCAACTAATGATATTGTTATGAATAAGATATGGTTTTCGAAATAATTTTGATATAATGATTCTGTTCGTTACACTTTGTTCCTAATATTGTTTGTTCTAATGAAATAAATTTGGAACTTGAATTAATTTTTATATTACTTAAAAGTACTTAAAGCATGTATATTAAAGAATTTTGTATGTTCAATATAAATCAACTTTCGACAAAATTTAATTCGGTAGAATTTGCTTAGCGCACATACAAAAAAACCTATATCTATTAATTAAAAAATCCTATATCCTTAACATAAGCTGACGCAACTATGTGTACATATTCAGTATAAAATAATAACATAAATTTAAACACGAATCAGTAATTTTCTCCTCTTTCTTTGGAATTAATAAATTTTTATCAGTTTTTTACATTTGGCTGATTAAGGTGCGGTTAATGATCGTCTTGGTTAATAAGCAATTTTTTTTTTTTTTACTCATATCATCATTCTTTGATATAATCACAAATTACAACATTGAGCAATATTATAATTTTTGTCATTAAAATAATTTTTATGGTTTTTAATATAGGCTGAACGAAAAAAAAAAAAAAAAATCGAAATATTAAAATGATGGGTTGATAATAGTGAGTATATATTTCAAGCTCCATATTTATCATGTTGCACACTTTTATCATATTATAAAATTAAAAAATAATTTATTTTGTGTATTATTCGTCAGGTTGATTATTTTTTTCTAATAATTATTTTGATTAAAACATTCATTGAAGGTAATAACAACATTACATAAGTGTAACTGTATACTTTATGAAATCTACCTTGTTGAACGAAATAAGTTCAGGTTCATTTACACGGCAGATAAACGCCTTTGGATAACCGTAGCGGTTATTTCCAAAATATTTCTAAAATGAAATAAAGCTTTCCAATTATAAATTATCACATTCTATTAAAACTACAAACTAAAACTGAATATTTAGATTTACCTAATTATCTTGCTGTTTACACAATTTTATTGGACCTTAAAGCAAATTGATATTATAAAGCAAAAATATAATTCTTTTTCAAGAACAAAACATGTAATATTTTTAACCATATATAAAGAACAAGAAAAAAAAAAATAAATTTTCATTTATGAATTTTTCCATGCATAAAGATTTTTTGGCAGACTTTATTTTTAAGGTTTTTACCTCTTGTCATTAGTCTAAAAATAATTTGCTTATTAATTAAAATATTATATCCACCAAATAATGTGTATATAAATAGTTGGTTTCTTAAGATTCTATTTCTATGAATTTTCGAAATATGATAGATTCTGGTTTTTTTCTTAAATTAAATTTATATGGTTAGTAAATTTCTTGAAGTAAATTATGACAATTATTTCATTTTTGGTTGACTAGTAATTATGATTTTAATAATAATTTGACATTGAAATGCAAATGAAGGATATACTTGGTTGCATTTGCATCTCTGTGTATGTTGAAAATTAAATTTAATAAACATTCTAAATGGCTTTCTCCATGAACCAATATTATCATTTATTTCAAATTATTTGGTTTTTGGTTACGAAATGGATATAATTTAGATCAAAACACACTCAAAACAACGTATCATTCTTAAGCGACTATAACGTTTCGCTCTTAATGACGAATTCTTACAATTTTTGTATCCCTTTTACAAGAAAACAATGATTTAAATTACAATATGTACGAAATCGCAAATTGACATTAATATCATAAATAAATTTGTTCATCTTATTTAACTTTTTCTATATTAAAGTCAAATTATTCTCTAACAAACTCATTAATTTTTTATATTAAATATTTGTGTTTGTTTTCTTTTATGACGATGAACGCCGGCTACTTTAATTTTTTTTTATAGTTTAATGTGCCGTGGTTTATGGAAATTTTTTGATTTTTTTACTACGATTTCAAAATATAAACAAAAATATTTTGATTGCATCAACTTGATTGGGATCGGGAGCAAATATTTATATGTATGTAATTTTAAATGGTTTTTTTAACCAATTTTTTTTATATGATTGTGAAATCAATTAAATTTTTTGAATTGAAACTTTACCTATATTTATAGTCAGATAGTGTCATTACTCAAAAGCAAGCTCAAGTATTTGTATGTATCTGATAAATTTATTCGAATTAAATTTAATTCACAAGAGATTGTTGTCAAAGAAATAATTCATAACATATTGAAGTAAACCTATGATCTAATTAAGATTAAACTGTTCTAAATTTAACTAAAATAAACGATCCGGCGTAGCTTATTCTATTGATGTCAGTTTAGATAAATTTGTTGCAGTTATATATTATTTGTATTATTGTTGTATTCGAGTGTGAAACATAATGTTTAATATATAAGAGATATTGTAAAAAATTTTCTCACACAATTCAAAAAATTCAAAGTAATTTCATTCAATATAAATATAATCCAAAATGAATATAAATCTATTTGAAATTTATTTTATTTTTATTACTCTCGAAAAGATTTTATTTTTGACTCAATAAAATTCTAAGCATAAAACCCTTTTTATTATTTCATTTAAGAAGCTAAAAAATTTAACATTATATGGTTTGAAACAGTTTTTTTATGAGCTTCAGAAATGTGATTTAAGATGGTATATAAACATTTTTTATAGCGTTAAATTTTTTCCCTTTATATGTTGGCAATAATTTGGCAATAACTACGATGATTGAGCGCGATAATAAAAGGTTATTTTGGATAATAATGTCTCCATAAGAGTTAAACCATTAATCGTCAAGATTCAATGTGAAATTTGAAAAAAAAAAAATCTTAACTTTTCTATCTTGGCCTCTTGAAACTATAATAGAAATTGAATAAAATTTAAATATAAATTTACATATACACTTTTTAATCATAAAATATATAAGTTCAAGAAATTTCATCAATATCGATAAGCCTTGATTAAAGCATTTAAATTTTTTATTTGATTTTATTTTTGACCGCACAGATGGTTGATTTCAAATTTTAATGGAAAAACCCAAAATTTTAATGCATTTCAAATATAATATACTAAGTATAGTTCATAAAGAACTTTGGTAAATTAACATAAAATAGAGTAGTGCCTGAAAATTGGAAGAATTATTTTTTGAAGCCTTTATTTCCAGAAGCCTACAAAAACGTCTATCGCAAATTCCTAAACATCATAAATTGATGCAATTTTATTTTCTTTGAACAACTATTTTTTTTTTTCTTCAAATAATTATTCATTATTTAAATAACAAACTAAATATGAACATAATTAAAAAAAATTTAAATCAAGGATATTTAAAAGATTAATTCATAACAAGTTTATATATTAAAAAACAAATTCAAGCATATGCTTCCTGTTTTGTTATTAAATGTTTAGTTTACTTAATATTACAAGAGATTCCATTAGAGTCCTTTTTTCCTTTAAGAAGAATAAATTAAAATATTCAATTTTGATCTTTGAAAATATCGAGATAATATACATATATATTTTTTTTAAACTTCCACCAATTCAACCGGGTATAAAAAACATAATATAAACAAAAAAAAATCTAGTAATTTTTTTTTTAAAGATTCTTCATTTATTTATATATGTATATATACATAACACATTATTTTATATTTTATGTAAGCTATATATAACATTGCTATGCTTTAACGTACGCGCATAAATGGGTTTCCGTTTTATTTTTTTGTTTTGTTTTTATTTAGTTTTTTTTTTTTTCAATCAATAACATTCTTCTATCTTTTTACTATATCTTTGATTATATAAATGTCTTTTGGAAGTATTTAACAGATGTTATGTTCCTACACACAGGTTCTAAAAGTGTTTGACTTTTTTTTTTTTATATATCTTTCTTAAGCGCAATCCGACGCGACAATTAAAAACAAAAAATAATAATTATTTTATAAACAGGAAATTAAATATTATTGAACTGATATTTTGTAGTTGGTATTTTCTTTTTAAATTCCTATAATAGTTTACAAATCAATATCAATTATAAATAATTATATAATATTAATATAAAAAAAAAAACAAAGGACTTCCGATTCCGATTGTATTCATAAAGAGCCTGTTCATTTAATGAATCATTGTTAAGGTTTGAGTAAGGATTATAAGGCGAAGTGCAATAACTCATCGGTACTTAACTCATCGGTCGATTTTGGATAAGTTATATCCGTTTTGGTCAGTGGGATTTGCGGCTTTCGCCATCTCTTCAGCATAATATTAAATCAAAATTTAGAAACATAAAAAAAAATTTCTATTTCTCTAATTCCATAATCTTTAAGGAGATTATTTACTTTCACATATTTATCTTTAGTGCATGTTTCTTGCATCAAGAGCAAATAAAGTTAAGTTCACAATTTCGAGTTGCAGAGATAAATCGCAAAAAATCGACTCAAATAAGATACATGTATCGTGTTATAATTTAAAAAAACATAATATGTTGCTAAGCATACATAAATATTTACTCACATTAATAGAAATATTCAGCATTTTACGATCAAAAATATGTATTTGGAGAGCTTAATGAATTTTTTTAACTAAAATTGAGTATGTACTGGATATCAAAAATGTAATTGTGGAAAAATCAAATGTAAATAAATATTTATTCAGCCGCAAATATTTTAAATATTTAACAAACAATTTTATATAGTCTTTGAATTTACATAAAAATGCAATTAATTTATTTATGTATTTATTTTTTAGTTTATTATTATTATTGCTATTGCCCTCTTCCAACTTATTTTCTATAGTTCTAATCATATCGATTCATGTAAATTGTATATTTAATGTATATAATGTGGTTCAATGAATTGAATTAGAAATTTAATTATTAAGATTTAATAGAGTAAGAAATAAAATTTGTTGTTTTTTTATTATTATTTGCATTAAGATTTGATTGCTAGTATGATGATTATAAATGAAATCTAGAATTTTTTCGTTTAATACTGAAATGTGTTTGACAAAAACAAAATCGATATAAAATTTTATTTTTTAGTGAATAACATTAATACTCTTTGAACCTTTCTTCCGTGTTCTTTCTCTAAAATATTTTATGATGAGAAGAGTGAAATAATCTAAATACTTAATTCAAGTTAAGAAAGAACTTGGTTTCCGTACACTGTATGCTTCTCTCACAATAATAAAAGTATAATCATCAAATTGAAGCACGGCAAAATGATTGTTGATGACAGATTTTAAGTTCTTTCATGAATATAAATCTAATTTTAATATAATGTTGAACCTAAGAACTCAAATATTCATTATTTGCAGAACTTTATTTTCATTAAGACTGAATTGGCAAAAAAGAAAGCAATTTTTCAGATCAGTTAAAACAAAAAAAATATTTTACAACTTGTTTTTCAAAAAGTTATGCAATATGATTAAATATTAAATTTTAATCAAAATAAGTCGATTAAAAATTTATTTTTAACACAGGATGTACGTATAGTGTATTTTTCTTTACAAAAACATTAAAATATCATAAAACTGATAAAACTGGATTTTGTTTAATTGATTCTTGAAATATGTCTGGTATTTCATAAAAAAAAAATCAATATAAAGTTGAATTTTTAATATATTCTTTTTAAAACTATACATTGTACATAAATCTATTGCTTTTTACTTCGTCAAGATAGCACAAAATTTATATCAAAACATAAAGTTGAATTTCCGGAAAATTTCGTTTACATTATAGGATATGTTGACAATGATCAGGATATTGCAATTAGTGTCCCGCATATTATAACAAAAATTTGGAAAAATATTAAATAAAAAATTTTATTATGGTTTAATTTCTTTCGAATTTTCTGGGTTACTCATTTTTTTTTTTAATCTCGAAAGAATGTTAGCTCTAATTATTACCAATTAAAATCAAAAAAATTTTGATTATCAATGCATATAATTAATGTTGATAATAACAAAAGAAATAAGTTATTTCACCGAACCCAGCCTATAAAAGTCAACCTTCAGTCAGATTTAAAAAAATTTAAAGAAATTGGTCAGAAATTTATTTAAACCCATAATATGCAATTATGTATAAATTTTTTGACCGCAACATAAAATGCATGCAGCGATATTGAAAGAAATTAATAAACATACATCAGCGAGGTTATACACATTATAATTTAAAGTACCGGCTGAGTGGTATTTTGTGTTTTTTTTTTTTACATCGATGATGCAATAAAAAATTCCAAATGAAATTTATTGACAACTATGAATAAAATTTAATAGTGTTCACGCTATTTAACTTATGTATCTTGGTTAATAACACTAATAATAATAATAATAATAATAATATTAATTAATATTCGCGGGAATATTTTTATTGCTACTTTAAATGTATATAAATTTTTTTATATATTTTGTTAATAAGTGATGATGCATCAATTAAGATTTGATTTTTTATGTTAATTTTTAATATTTTTAGTAAATAAATGCTGATGCCTCTGTGTTTTTCATTTAAAATAATAATAAAAACATAATAATTTTTGTTGTTTTAAGAAAAATATCGGCAATATATTTATATATGTGTATATTGTGTATATAAATCAAATAAGCAATTTATTAAAAATAATTTAATTATGAATTCATTTTTGAATTTTATGCCAAAAATTTAGAATTCTTAGAAATATTTTATTTAGAGATAAGAAAATTTAAAATAAATATTTGGAAATGATTTCATTAAATTTAATTTTACATCTTAATTGGAACATAAGAGAGTTGAAACTTTGTGTTTAATCTGGTCAAACATTCAAATTGAGATAAGTGATGAAATTTATCTCAAAAATAATTTCAAGGAAATTGGCAATGAAAATATTAAATAAACTTTCAAATTAATAACTTTGATTTTTAGCTACAAAGGTCAACTAATAGTACGACTAATAATACTAAGTGTTATGAATTTGAATAAGTTTAAATTTAAAAATCTTTTTATAAGTTTGAGAAGTGTTAATTTCTGAAAATATAAAATTGGCATAAATATGCGAGATGCTAGACTTTTAAATGACAGTCACAGAGAGAACTTAAATTTACTTTAAGTTACAAAGTAAAGTTAAGTTAGGTTACAAAAGTCATATATCTTATACTGAAGCTCAGTAATGATAAAAAAGACAAGGACGTGTTTAAAGAACCCAATTTTACTTTTTTTTACAGCACCAAACAAGAATTTATCTGAATTTAAATCAGTTCATTGCTTTTATCACGTTTTCATTTTATTCACAGTCAAATTAAAAATTAAATAATAAAAAAAAAAATTATTAATGATTAATTTATTTTTCTTATTTTCAAAAGATAATTTAATATAAACCGAAATTCAATTTCTTATCGGCGAGGACAAGTATAGTGTTAACAAAAAAACTTCTGAAAAATTGTTTAAAAATTTATCATATATGTACATTATTCATTTGTCAAGATAACACACTGGTCTTAATTAACTTTATTTTACACACTGTTGATTTGACAGAAAGTAAATAATTGAATTTGAATTATGATTTATGTTTCGTAGAAAATTTTTAATGTAAATAAAACTCAAAAAATAAAATTAGAATGAAAAAAATTTTAAATATAATTTTCATAAAGTAATATGTATATTTACAGTATTTACAGAATATTTATTGTATATATATAAACATTATATTTTATGTAAAATAAGTTCGAGATTGTTTTCTGAAAACTAATCATATCATATCATATAAATCATAGCGGAATATGATTTTGTGAACCGTATATAATCTTAATAGAACAAATATTCAAAGTTCAAAATTACATAATTTCTTTGAAATAATTCGCTTTAAGAGAAGATTATTATTTCAAAAAGTAGAATTATAATATCTTCGTTATATATTTATATCAACTTATTAAAATTTTAAACTTAATATATTTTTTTTTAATATTACTCATATGATTTGTGAATGAATTTTTAATGATGTAATGAAATTAGTATTTTCTTATTTGATTTTGATAATGAAAGTAATAATTAAAAATTAAACGTATAGGTAAAACGAAAACTGTATATCTCAAAAGACAATTTAAGTTCTTATAATATTCAATATACAAATATTTATATTAAACAATTTCTACCTGTAGCTTCTGTTATTCACATAGAGAGCGATTAAAATGTTGCACTTCAATTAAGATTATTTTAATGAAAAGTTTTTTTGAATTATTAACATTACTTCGATGTAATGACAGTTGTGGGAAACAAAGTACTCATAAAAATTATACATAAAAATTATTCGTTAATATACAAAAATTTGAAAATCTCTCAGACTCTACACGGAGAGAAATCCAATCAGATATTATGATTATGACGATTGTACATATGCGTAAAGCAGTCAGAGAACTCAGCTCTTAATAACTAATCATAAACCGTAAATATTAATCATAAACAATGACTAAGGGTAAAAACCATCACTATGACTGCAAAATCATAAATCCTGCAACCCAATAAATCGATTTCATTTCTTACGTCTTAAAAGCGAGTAATGCTGCTATTTTACATAAGAAAATAAAATTTAATTTTTTTTTATTAATTTTTTTTATTTAATTTTTTTTTATTTAATTTTTATTTATTTAATTTTTTTTATTTTATTTTAAATAATTTTTTAATTTATTAAATTTTATTTATTATATTTTTATTAAATTATACAATTTTATTTCTTATGTCTTCTTCCGGATTCGAACCTGGGTCTTTAGCATTGCAATCCGCCAACACTACCACTCAGCTACGGTATTGAAATTTAAAAAGTACATAAAATAGAAAATATAAATTTGGTATACACATTTTCTGTGTGATGTGTTGGCTATTTGTAATGTTAAGGACGCAGGTTCGAATCTTGAAGAAAGCAAAAAAATTTTGGTTTTTTATTTATTTTTAGCTACATTACAGAAAATTACAACTATGTACTATTATTTTAGTAATTAAAGTAAATAATCTGAATTTTAATCACCTAAAATAAAATAAAAAGTAAAAAAAAAAATGTTTTTGTATTAATCATAACTTATGACTAGCGTGATTAAGCATCATAACTTATGATTTCAGGTAAATCATAAGATAATCACGATGTATAACGTAGTAATTATATGCAAAGATTATTCATCTTGCGCGAAGATTTTCAATCATAGGGCTATTTTTTCGTTATGATTAGGAGTCTATGACTTATATAATCATATTGAATGAAAGGGCATTTCTCTGCGTGTATTAAAATCAATTTATCAAACTGCACTATGTTAACTTTATAATATGAATATAATGTATGTTAATCAATAATTTAAACAAAATTAGTAATCAGAAAAAACTACTAAGTACCTACATATATGAAATTTAGAATTATTGAAAAGTTTTGCATATTACTATTATGAAAGTGAATAAAAAAAAATTATTATTATTTCGTCTGCTAAGAAATGAAACAACGTATGATATTTATACGTCATTATTAGATAATAGCACCATTCGATTCCTCGTACTCTATTTTATAAGTACAACTATTTTGCAATATTCTTAATTTTGATTAAAATGTGTTTTTTAGATGATAATTTTACGTTACTTGATATTTTTGCATACGTTTTTTAAATTTTCAAATCTTTAAACTCAAATTACTCGAAACTATACTTTTCATTATACATTGTTTTATTTCTCAGCAGACGAATCCCCTTATATGATTTTTTAGCATAAAATCCTTATTGATTTTGCAAATTTAATTCTGCTTTGAATACAAAATTAATAAATAATTTCCACAATAATTTATAGGTTGGTATACCAATAATATCTATTTTTGTATATATTTTATTTTAATTATATTTAATTATATTTTAATTATATTTTTGTTATGTTTTTTTTCCTCAATACAAAAATTTTATAATTTGCTAATTGAAATTCTATAAGTGAAAATTTTTCACTGAAAGTAACTAAATAAAGTTATTTCAACGCAAAAAAAAACTAAATATTAATTTGAGGATGTTAGATACTTTAGTAGATATTATTATTTATTATTGCCGCATTAGTTCAAGTGAGTTTTCATTGAAAAATGATTTCCATAATAATAATGTCCATTTACTAATGTACAGAAGCAAAGAGAATTATTACATCATGAAACTGAAAAAGTCGATTGTTTTGTTCAACTTTTATTTTGTATTTTAAAATGTTTAATCTTTGATGCCGAATACATATTTTATTATTAAATTATTAGTATACTATACTAAAAATGCTTAAAGACGCATAATAAACATTATTTCGTTTAACTGGCCAGAATGATATTACTTTTAAAAATATAACAAAAATATTCTGTTGCCATTTTACTGTAACTATATATGTTGTTAACAACAAATCATAGTAAAAACTACGAAAAATTTATGCCATGGTTATATTAAAGAATAACTGATCCATGTTAATGCAAAAAAAAAATATGCAAAATTTATATGCATTAGGGAAGTAATATTGTAATAATAACCAATAAATAACATTTTATTTTGAATTAATTTAGAAAACCTTGACATTTTGAATTTTAAAACTAGGTAATATTTAAATCAATTTATTGTAAAAATTTCTAATAAAACTTCAACTAATTTAAATATTTTTATATTTATTAAGTATTAAGGTTTGGCTTATATTTTGATAGAAAGGTTATTAAAAAGTTGTTAAAAGATCTATAAATTATTATGCTCCCTCACTATTTCTGGGCTTGTACCACCTACGTATACAAAATATGTGATTTATGATGAAAACTATAATAAAATAAACAATAGACTATAATAGTAAATTTAAATCTGAATATTAATTCAAAAAAAAATAACACTTAATATTTCTATTAAAATTTATGTCAATAAGAATTGAAACCTTCATAAGCAATTCGGAAATAATTATTGCCATTTAATAAGTTATATTTTGTTAGACCCCAACTTTTTTCTATGAAGGCGCATGGTTATTCTAAAAGAAAAACCAAGATTGGAATGAAGTTCCTTTCCGGTCTATTTTTTAATGATAATCAATCTCATAATTTCAAATAAAAAGCCAAATGTATGAGAAATTGCTATAAAGTTTTCAGCAATACCATGTTCGTATTATATACGACTTAATTTCTTGCTAGGTAACAAGCATTAATTAACTCTTTCGTGAAAATAAATCATTGTTGAATTTACGAATTTTATTTTTAAGAACGGAATAGAGTCTTCGAAACGAGAATAATCATTATATTTTTCAAATTTATAAAGTAATGTCATACAAAAAAAAAAAACACAAAATTCGAATTGATTAATTTTGCACAGAATTAATTTTTCTTAGCCATGAATCTACTTCTAATGAAATATGAACTTTAATAAGATGACTTATTAGCTTGAACATTTTATTGAGATTAAAAAGCATATTTTATTCAACCAACGCAAAAAAAATAAAAATAAATCCTTTTTCCCAAAAAAAAAAAAAAAAGGTTAAAACATAAGTGTAGATAAACCATAAAAAAAGATATCAATCATTATTCTTCACGCTACCGCATACTATATTTAATGATTTCGGTA